>RJWM01016955.1:0-44277 GCA_004363535.1 Dasyprocta punctata | reverse complement strand
GGCCACCTAGACACAAACTATAAAACAGGTAAAGGTCTATTGTGTCCCAAGCTGACTGATAATGCAGTAGCACTCTTTTTGTATTAATTGCTCCACATTTATTAGGAGAAGAGGCTGAGTGCGATGCTGGTGATGCATGAAGAGGATGTGCCCTGTTGACTACTCTACACTCCCCACTGAGTGCTAGCTAAGAATTTTTGTACCTCATTAAGCAAAAATATAATTGCTAACCTACCTGTCCAATAAGGTCTTTAACCTCACTTCTGTTTTTACCTAATTGCACCTCCTTCACCAACCCTAAACACTATCTCCTATGGGTATAATTCCAACAGATGTCTCTACTTCAGTAGAGTTGAAGCAAGTCCTAGATGAACAGGTAAGAATCAAGTAGTGTCTACTGACAACCCATCTTTTCTTTTCCCACATAGGATGCTTTTCTGCCTTACAATCTGGGTAATCCACTGGCTTCATTTCTTCAGAGAATTCCTCATGGCTTTCCCAACTCACACTGAAATTGAGGGGTGTCTTTCAGAGAAAAATAATGTACATAAACTCACCCTCACCTTCTATCCTGAGAACTGTTGTGAGGATGAAGTGGGGTACCTTGTTAGTGTCAGTGGTTTCAAGCAGGAGAATGACACATGCGAAACCCTTCAGAGCGGAAGCAAGAGCTCCTTCGTGTTGCTATCTCCATTAATATCTCTGGATGCCTTTAAATAGATGCTAGTGTACTAGTTTTATCATGTTTGGTAGTTTGCCACCTCGCTGTGTTTTTGTCATTAGTAGTAATTTCATAGGAACTTTGCAAAAATGATTCTAAACTGTATGTAATTCTGCTAAAAAAATGAGAGAAGTGATGAAATGCTGACAAAAATAGTATTTTAGGCATGTACAAATGCATTCAAAGGTTGCTTCACTGGAGGAAACTCATGTGTAAAGTGGCCAGATGAAATATATATAGGAGAGGCATACAAACTCTCCAACCACTGTAATTAATCACTTGTACAAAACATAGCTCTTTATAAATTGTTAACAATGGTGTTTATTAAGAGTTAGACTCTGTGACCTGTGGATGTTATTAGTATGGCTCATTTACATAATATTTTCTCACTGAATTTCATTGTATGTACAGATTCAATGATTGAGATGGTAACAACTACAAATAAGATCTTTATAAAATATTTTTAAAAGGAAGAAATTCCACCATCTGTCCAGTTACCATTTGGAATAAAATTGTCTATTTTAAATTTTGGAAATCACACCAATATTTTTATAATCAAGACAAGAAAAATTAAGCTAAAAATTGTTTACAAAGGAGGTTTGGATGATTAGAACAGAGCACTAATTAGAAGCTAAATGAGCTGCACACACTTGACTAGGAGCTTCATGCTCACTCTGCTCTATAAAAGGTGTCTTGCTATTTTCAGGAACAAGAGATACTACTTAAACAAAGAAAAATAAAAAAAGGAAAGACACCAAATAGTAATATAATGAAGTATCTGTCCTTGTTTCATTTTGCATGGTGCATAGTACATGGCTGTGTTAACTTTCTGCTTTATTTCTTCTCTACCACTGGATAATGCCGGAAACTAAATTTGGATACTCTTTAGTCAGGATTTCTGTTCAGTAAAATATAATCATTGTGAAAAAGTGTCTTAGATTCTCACTTACGTATAATTGATAGGGATGTGAGGAAGAAACACTAAACAAAATAAGGAAATTATATGAACAAACATACCTTATATAGTTACATTAAAGCATGTACTTAGGTTATATAATATTATCATGTTGGAAAATCTCCATTTGCCATTTTGAACCTACTGGTGTAGCTTATGAAATCTTGCATTCTGAACAAGTGGCTTTTAACAATATGCTGCTTAATAAATATAATAGCTGCTACCTCTGATTTTCAGCAGTCATAATACTGATGACAATGATAAAGGAGAGGGTAAAGGAATGACATAGGAAAGATGGCTCATAAATTGTGTATATCTTGATTACAATTAAAGAACAAAAGGAGCCATCATCACCACTCGTATTTTTATACAGTTTTTGACTGAAACATGTGCTTAACTCAGCAAGTGCAGGAAAGGATTATATTAAGATTCTCCTCTGTAAAAATGCCAGTGGCGTACAGTACCAATCAGAAACAGGATACACTGAAAGAGTTACTGGAGGATGAAGAATTAACAAGAATACAGGAAAAGGTTGTGCTATCATTTCCGCTAAGGTAAAACATACTCTTCCTCTTTTCCTCCTATGAAAATAGAGCCAAATATTATTTTGTATACCCTTGTTTCCCACCTAGTGCTCCAGCTCCTTTTCCCAAGGTAAAACTGTGTGTCCTTTGCCTCCAGTGGACATGGAACTGTTCAGCCTCTAATTAAAGCAGAGGCATTGCTGATTAAAGGTGGGGAAGCAGATAACTATTTTCATTTTGTCCCAAATTAATTTGAGCTCACCCAAGATCAAAAACTGGGACTTGAGGAAACAAACAGAATGCAAGCAAATAATTTGTTGACCTGATGCTATTTCTTGAAAGTGAAGTGACTGTGGCCCTTTTGCAAAACTCATTTGGCAACCACAACCCTGTCAAGGTATCTTCTAGTTAGGGTCCCTGTTTCTGAAAGCACATTTTGGTACAGGATTTTAATAATACAAAGTTCAGTTAGGACATTCCAAAGCTCCCCAGAAGGTGGATTCATATTGAAATATATGTGAGCAAGCACCACACACACACACACACACAAACACAAACACACAAACATACACACACACACACCACTGCTCTACATGCAACGGGTTGCTTTCTGGGGGCTTTCCTCTATGTCTTCTCAGAACAGTTCTCTGTTACTAGTACCTCAGTTACTTAATAAATAAAATGTGCTAATGAAGCAGCTTCCAGGGTTGAAGCATAGTTTAGTGTTAGAGTGCTTGCCTAGCGTGCTCAAGGCCTGGTGTTTTATCCTCAGCACCACAAACCAACACACACACACACACACACGTACACACACCAACAAACACCTTGCTTTAGGATTTAATATATAATCACATTCATAATGTATTCAAAGTACTGGGCTATTTTTCTGTAACCCATTATTTTTATGACATTTTCTTCTCTCTTTTTTTCAAAGCAGTTACAAAATTCTACTAATCTAGGACCAGTGATATAGTTCAGTGGCACAGTGCCTGCCTGGCAAGCACAAGCAACTGAGTTCAGTTTCCATTACCCAAAAAACAAAACAAAAAAAACCAAAAAAAACAAAAAAAAAACTATTCATCTAAATTCCTACTTTCCTTTAACTACAGGTAAAGGGATAAAAAATGGAATTAAGAAAGAGGTTTGGAGGAAACATAAAAGTAAGCATTTTGGCCTTGGATTACTGTGAAAGTTTGAATTTAATAAAGAGCCAAAAACCAATATGTACACTGTAATGTAAATATATTTCTCCCCAATCCTAAACAAAACCACAGTCAACCACATTTATTACAGCACAGAGTCATATTTCTCATGATGTACACAATAAGTTCCAAACAGAACACTTAGTGGTTAACTTGTAAGGCTTCTCAAAATAAAATTGGTACTAGTATTGAAAAGGAAAACATGTAAGAGAGAAATTGTTGTGTTTTGTTTGTTTGTTTTTTTATTGTCTTTTTGAGAAAGGGTCTTGCTATGCAGTTCAGGCTGGCCTTGAGCTCACTTTGTAGCTCAGGTTAGTCTCAAATTTGCAAGGATCCTCTTGCCTCAGCCTCCTGAGTGCTGGGATAACAGGCATGTGCTTGTTCTTCTTAACACTTTGTTCTTTGAAACTGCCTACCTTTGTAACTACTTCATGACTTTGTAATTACTTTCCTGAGCCCTGTAACCATGAAAGCATAACCAAACATACAGGATACTTGATTGTACCCAGCTTTGTGGTCGTTAATCTAATCTTATAACCAATATTCATTAATTTTACACTCTGCTAATTGGAAGAACTGCCAGGCTGTTCTGTCCCACCTTTTTAACCCCTGCTTATGTCACAAGTGCCAATTATTTCCTAGACTCATTTTTGCCATAACAGTGTTTTAATATCAAATTTAAAGATAAAATAGTGCATATTTGCCAGTGGCTTACTTTGAATAAGTGAAGTGATCGATATTCTTTTCCTCTCCATTCTAATGAGAAAGGACAAACCCATACATTCACAAAGACTCATCTAAGTTTAAAAAAAAAAGAGCCCTGGGGTCAAACTTTTTAAACATCATGAGTCCAACAAAGAAGAAATACAAATTTTTAGAAATAGGTATTATATGAGATGCATAAATCTCATGGTGACTTTTTGGACTTTGTTTGGTAGTGTTCTATCCTAGAGAATTTCTGAACTGAAGCTAAAAGAACTCAATAAATATTTCATGTCATTTATTTTGTATTTTTTCCTATACTCAGGATAGATGAAAAAAAGAAAATGAAAAAAGAGAGAATTAATAGAAAGCCAATGACACTTTATACAAATTGAACAGAATTCTTTTAAAGGAATATCATATCAGCTTACAGTGTGCCTTTTTTCTTTTCATATATTATTGAAGAAATGGAATACAATTTTAAATTCATATCTCCTTTACTTAGTCTTAATACATGTATTATGAATTGAGGTTTTTTGTTTCTCATTCCAAAATAATTTGGAAATTTTATAACTCTGAACATTTTATCTTCATGATATTGTTTCAGTTACTTTTCTCACTGCTGAGACAAAATACCCGATACCCAAAGTTAAAAGAGGAAAGGTTTATTTGGCTCACAGTTTGTGGAGGTTTTAGATCATAGTTCTTTGGCTCCAAGCCAGGATGGCATGGCATAGGGGCATCACAGAGCAAGCAGACAGAAGGCAGCGAGCAGCAAAGCACAAGTGACAAATGTCAAATGAAAACCGTTCTGTTTCTCATATCTGATCCTGGCTACCACCCTTAGAGTGGGTAGCACTCACATCCGGTGGCAGGGGACCACTAATTAGTGGAGTAATTTAGTAATTATACATCCTTGCTCCCAGAATCATGCACTCTGGATACAGCCACCTTGGAAAAGCCCTACCTATGAGCACATGAGGCTTTGGGGGGGATGTCTATATACAAGCCATAACAGATATAAATAAATTTTATTGTATATATTTGAGATTTATAATGTGAAGTTATAGGATACATATAGATGGTAAAATAGTTATGATAGTGCAGAAAAATAATGCATCATCTAGTATATACTTTGGTGAAAAAATTAACTGAAATCTATTTATTTAACCGAGATCTTTAATACAATACTATTTTATTAACTACTGTATAGTCTTTGATTGTACATTAGATATCTAGACTTATATACTCACTATTTTGTATTCTTTTACCTGCCATCTCTCCATCCTCCAAATTTCCTTCTGGTAAGCACTGTTCAGTTTTCTACTTTTGCACTTTTTTCTTCTTTTTTGGCTTAGATTCTAGATAGAAGCAAGATAATGCAATATTTTCATTGGTTAGTCTGGCCTATTTTACTTAGTATAACATCTTCCAGTTCCATGTATGATGCAGCAAATGGCAATATCTTCAATTTTAAAGTTGTATGATATTTCATTATGCATCAGTGTGTGTATGTGTGTGTGTGTTTCATTATCTATGCACTCCCCCACAGACACAAAAGTAATTTCCACATCGAGGCTGTGCTGCATGATATTCATTAAACATGGACTTGTAGATATCTTTTTGAGGTGGTGATTTTCATCTGTTCTGAGTATATAACTAAAAGAGAGATTTCTTGGTCATTTAATAGCTCTAGTTTTAGTTTTTTGAGGGTTTTCCATAGTTGCTGTCCCAAGGAACACTCCTGCTAACAATGTATAGGACTCATTTTCTCAACTCTTGCCAACTTTTCTTATCTCTTTCATTTTTACTAATAGTTATCCTAAGTGATATGAATCAAATACATCTTAGTGGCATTGATTTACAATTCTCTGATGTTTAGTGATGGTGAGTATATATTTCCATACATCTGTTTCCACTTTTCTATGTTCTTTAGAGAAATGTCTGTTTAGATGACTCTTTCATTTTTAATTTCCTATTAAAAAATCTACTGCACAGTAAAGAATCAACCAAATAAAAAGACTGGGAAAATGTATTTGCAAATCACTTACTTGAATATCTCAGAGTTTATGGAGGGATACTAATATAAATAAATATGAACATTGCCAAGATTTTCAGCTTGGGGATTAATAGATGGCAACATAAAATAATGGATAAACTAAAATAGACAGAATGATACAATCACACCTTGAGTGTGTCCATGTGGGTTGAGGAGACACGACATTGGACAGTTTATGATTCTTGGTCCTTTTTCTCTTTAGCACACTTTCCCTTTTCTGCTTCCTGGCCACCATAACCTATGCATCTTTTCTCCAGTACAGCTTCTGCCATATTTCTACCAGGGAGTCTATCAACAATGGATGGAATCCTCTGAAATTGTGAGAAAATTTGAGCCTCTTCTACTTAATTTGTGGTATCAGATACTGCATTTTCATGGTGAGAAAACTAACACAGGAAATTGAAAAAAAGGGTAGGGCTATTGTTGTGACTATAGCTCACCATGTTATTTATAACCTTTTGGTCCTGGTTTGGAGATACAGGCCAGAGAAGCTCTATAATACTGCAAGCAGAGTCTGATGAGTGATTCTGCTCAAGGATCAGATCAGAATGTTGACAGTAATATGGACAGGAAAAACCAGTCAAGCTGAGTGTTTTTGATCGAGAACAAGGATCCTATTGGGAAATGCACTAGATCTGGTTTATACTGAGGACTTTGAGCAAAACTAGTGACAATAATTTTGAAAATCTTAGATTTTGGCCCAAAAGGAAAGACTTGTAAAACTGGAGACAAAGGAGCTGTGGTTGTTGAAGAAATTAGCACCATTAAAAAGAAATTGAGCATTTTGTACAGCAACAAGAAGAAAGATGCATTAAAAATATTTCAGAAATCAGCAAGACCCCAGCTATCTCAGAGTCAAGAATTCAAGTGTTAACCTTTCAATTGAGAACTGAGTCCATGAGACTTCTGCAAGAGAATGACCTTATAATTAACTGGTTCTCTGGGATTTATTTCATCATTCTCAACTATCCATGCACACAGAGGCTACTGCAGTCATGGTGTAAAGATTCCTTGCTACTGATCCTGCTGACCACAGACCTTGGCACCACCTACTTACAACTGATTTGTCTGTATACAGAGTGTAAAAGCTGTGAGATCAAGAAAACTTCTCTTAAGAATTTAAAGGAACACCAGGCAGGAAGTCCTTGAGCAGGCAGTGCATCAGACTATGAAAATCAAATTGAAGCTGCTGTGGATACTCCAGGAAGTCTGAGATGACAGGAATGTCTGCTCCTAAGGAAGATTCTGGGCTGTGGGTGGAGCCAGCCCAAAAGAGAGGCCACCTGGGCTGCAAATTGCAATGTCACTGGGGGTGAGCTCTCCAAGCTCTTAAACTCACATTTTACACTATGTGCCCTAGATTCCCAGTATAGAGCCACAAGTCTTGATGCTTACTGCATTGACCTTTAAGTGTTGGTTTGGTGAAAATTTTTTGTGTCGTACTATTTCTCACTTTTGGAACAAGAATGTTTACCATATCATTGTACTTTTGGGTTATGTAACCTTTTAAAACAATTTTTAAATAAGTCTGAAGCTAAGAGTTTTCCTTGAGTCTCAGAAGGGACTCGGATATTTTAAAAGTGCTGGGACTTTTGAAATTTTGGGAAAGGAACTGTTGTATTTTTGGTTGTATTCAAGATAGTTATATCATATTAGGTGGAATTATTAGCATATTATATATATTGTGTTTCTTTGGAAATGAAATATAGTGTAATGAGATGTGTTTGGCTATCAAGTTGAAAATGGTTGGATTATGACAGATAATCATGTTACATGAATTTAATTGTGTTAGCATATGATTCACAAATTAGGAAAGCACATTTTGAGGTGTGGCTGGGTGGGCCATAGTGGTATGATTACATACGTTCCCTGACCCGTTTATACTCTGACACAGTTCTCTGCTCTGCTTCAAGCTACCATGTACTAAGGATCTTTGCTCCATCACATATCTACCATGATGTCTCTGCCTTCAAGCTAGCTGACCAGGCTGAATACCCTGAACTCTGAGTACAATTAAACTTCTCTTCCATTAAATTGTGGGTGTTAGGTATTGTATCCCAGTGACACTGGCACTTCACAGGAAGCTAGCAGTTCCTATCCTCTTGCTTATATAATCATCACAGTAAGTGAATGATGGGTCAGTTGAGTCTTTCACTTAGAGTCACATTAATTGACCACCTTGACACTTAGCAGTTGGGCATCTTCATTATCCTAATATATATACTTATATTTTCACATATTGAAATATGCAAAAATATATTTATATTTATTTTAAACATTCTTTATATTTTAGCATATTTTATATCACAATTCTATAATATATTTAGTGTAGTCTATAAATAAATATTATATATAAGAGAAAAAATAAATATTTTAATGTATTTTAATACAAATATTTATATCAAATTTTTAATATGAATATAAATTTATATTTTACATGTTTCATATATTTACATTTATATTTTACATATAAAATACATATTTATATTTTTATATAAATATAAAATTTTAATAATACACAAATAATTTTACATACATCTAATTTATCATAAGCTTCTCCTATTTGGTAATTTCTGCACAAGCTGAAAAAATATGGAACAAAGACAACATGGTGAAAAGCGAATAATTTTTCATTCACCCAGAGATGCATATGAAAGAAATCAAAGTGATTTCCTAAATAATTTTTTAGACTTCAGAGGGAATTGAGGTTATTTTACTGCTTTGCTAAATCTAGATCTCAATTTTTTCATTTGTGGGTGCGATGATTATACTGACCTAAGCCAGTGCTCACTTTACAGCTTTGTACTAAGGATCAAGTAAGGTCATTGACCAACTCTCTAAATATAGTACCTCCTTATTTCAGTCTTTAAAAAATGCAAGGACTTGCCATGATTGTTATTAGTAATAAATATAAACTCAACCATATAGTATTTGTGTAATCAAGCCATGATATTTTCATTCATTAGATTGAATAACAAACCTTTTTAAGCACTACTAGAGAATTTTAAAGAAAATAACACATATATAGTAACTCCAATTACATTATTACTCTTCATAGTAAATGAAAAATAAATCTTTCTAGTCTTCTTTGGAAATACTGTCTTAGTTACTTTTCTTATTGTTGAGACAAAATATCCAACACTCAAAGTTAAAGGAGAGAAGTTTATTTCAGCTCACTGTTTGCAGAGGTTTCATTGTAGAGTCAGCTGGCTCCAAGGCAGGGTGGCACAGGAGAAGAGCCTCACAGAGGAGAAACAGCTCATGGCACAGCAGGGCAAGCAGAACACAACAAGCAGCAGCCTGCCTCTCCATTTTATATTCTATCCAGGCTCCTTGCCTTTTGGGTGGTACCATTCAAAATTATGCTAATTCCAATCAGTGGACTAATTTAGTACCACACATCCTTAGTCCCAGCATCACACCCTGGATCCATATTCACACACCCTGGACCCAGCCACCTCCAGAAAGCCTCACCTATGAGCACATGAGGCTTCGGAAGGACATCGAGGTACAAGACATAACAACCATATACTTAGCTGGGCGTGGTGGCGCACGCCTTTAATCCCAGCACTCCAGAGGCTGAGGTAGGTGGAGCGTTGTGAGTTTGAGGCCGGTTTGGACTACAACGCGAGCGCAAGGTGGGCCTGAGCTACATAGTGCGACCCTGCCTCAAAAAACTAGGGCTGGGAGTATGGCTCAGCGGCTTATGCGCCTGTCTGGCAGGCGTGAGGCTGTGAGTTCGATCCCTGGTGCCGCAAAAAACAAACAAACAAACAAAACAAAAATAACCATGTACTTGACACTATTAGGAAAATATCTAAACATTGCTCACATAAATGTGAAATGTATTATTATACCTCACATATATGATAACTATGTGTAATGTATTAATGAATTTTGATGAATAGCTAGATTTTCTGGTGAGCAAACACTGGAGCCAAAATTAAAGAGAATTTTTAATCATATATTTAATCATTTAGTTTTCAATCAAGTATTTTAGCATCAAATTTCTTAAAAATGGTTTTTGAGAAGCCTAATATTAATAAATTAACTTATAATCAATCAATTATATTTTTGTATTGGGTACCCCTTCAGTGGGTCCCACTCTCCTACCAGGTGTTATGCCTCATGGCAAAAGAAAGAAGAAACAAAATGATGCTAGAGTAGGGATCTGGGATGACCAGTTGTTCACAGGGAACAGAAGGCAGCCAGAACCTCAGTATTTGATATTTATTGATGACATTTACATTGAGTAAAATGGTGAGGAGATTTTTGGATGACTCAGAGGGCAGAGGTGGTCTTATGCTACAAAAGATCTGGTGTTGATAAGGAACACTTCAGATGAATCACAGAGTGGGTGATTTTAAATTAACAAGGATCTTGTCCTTGAGTGTCGCAGCATCACGAGACCATTAAGACCTTCCTGAAGGCCTGTGGGCCCTAGTTTCAATTTTAAATTTGTAGCCTCCAACATTATCACTATATTTCAAATATTTCTTGACACTCTGGGACTAGTGACAGATAGGCATAATATAAAAGAGTTAGCTTAATAGCATGTCTGTGACTGGCTTGGTCATCTTTGTTCTTTTGCATTTCATCTTTCTTGAGTCAATTTCATCAGCAATCCTGGCCTCTGTAGGGACAGTTTGAATACAAGTGTGAAAGAGTTGAAATTTTCAGTATGTTCTTTTTTTGTCAGTACCAAGGATTGAACTCAGAGCCTAGCACCTGCCAGACAGGTGCTTAAGCCACTGAGCCAAACTCCCGGCCCATTTTTCAGTATTTTCAACAAAATATTAATAGTCGTTTGGGAAGAGTATGCTTGCTCAACCTGTGCTCTTATACTCACTGTACCTTCTACATACAAATTCATGAGATTTTATCACTAAGCCATTTATTCTCTTTATCTATAAAATAAAGCACCAACAACCCTGATACTTTACTCAATAGTGCCCAGTTTGAAGTAGTGGTGATACAAACCTAGGCATTCTTGGTTAAATTTTCTTTTCTTTTTTTTTTTTTTCTTTGTTTGCATTTTGAAAAAATGAAACAGAAAACGGAGACATTAATGTCATATAAGTAATCTTACTTAATAGGATTTTAATTAACTGATTTTATTTTTTATTCCACTTTTGCTTATATTTATTACAATCTTTTCAAGAAGCCCTGACTCTTTTGAGAATGTTTTCACTAATGAGCAATTTGCCATTATTCTTGTCATTCTGTCTTATGTTTCCTATTCTTAGGTTTCCCTAAATTTTTCATTTGTGTTATTAACTTTACTCATGTGTTTTAGACTGTAAGATCTTCTGAGGGTGTAGAGAAATTCATAGTGTCTTTTTGCTTAATGCCTATTCATAAGTTTGGGGACATGCAACTTTTATTCAGTCGTTTTTTACTTAGTATGATATCTTCTGTTCTTTGAACTATACTTTTGTCATGAAATTTTCTTCAGCCCCTTTGACATTCTTTTCCTGAATATGACTGAGGCCTATTCCTTTTTGGGCTGTTTCAGTCACAACTCACATTGACAACATCATCAGTGGAAAGATTAACAGACTATGAATCCCTGTTAGATTTTTCCCTAAAAGTGAGATAATATTCTTCATGTTATATTAAAACTGCTGTCAAATATAAATTCTGAGTTTTTCATCTGTTCTGCTACTCACTTACGTAATCCCTTTCTCATAGTTTTGAAATTGGTTTGGGAGATCCAGGTGCCTCGATGTAATTTCCTCTTCTACCAATCATTCTAGGGCCAGGGATTTAGCTCAATGGTAGTGTTCTTCTCTAACACACGTGAGGGTCTTGACTCAATCTCCAGTAGACATAAAAAAAAAATCATTCCACTACTAAAGGCTGGTAAGTTACTGTTGCATCCTGATATGGTCAATTGATGTAAATTCCCTTAGGACATGGATAGTGAACATTTTAGAGCTTTCAAGAATGCAAAAAGTCCACTGTGGCATGCATGCCATAGTTTCATCACTGCTGCATTAGGACTTTGGGTCATACATAAACTTGATACTCCTACTAGATCCTTATCTGAATGAGTAAAATGACATCCTGTAGTATAGGACTGAGCAGCTTGCACTATCTTTCTGTATACTTTCAGTACTTAACTCTCAAATTAATAAGGACTGTTAATACAATGGCTTAGTTTAGTACTGTGATAGTGTTATAAGGTCTGCATGAACAAGATGAACATAGCTCCTAAAACTTTGTACAGTTTTGTTTCTATATTCTGCAGGAAATGTTTTTCTAAATTCAACTATGTTTGTGATTAATACTTGGATATTATCATTATACTGACTAGAAAGTTACCTAATTTCACTATAATTGAATTTAAATTTTCCATTCTGATCTTCAGAATAAGAGACCTTGGAACAACACATATCAAAGTTCCAAAACAAAATACTTTTCATATTTTTCCTGACCTAATGACCCTATAGAAAAGAAAACAAGTGTAATCTTTATAATGTTTTTGCATAAGGTATTCATTATTTTGTTTTTGAGACAGGATCTCCCTGTATAGCTCGTGCTGGCCTTGAACTCACTATATACTCCAAGCTGGCCTTCAGCTTTCAGTGATCCTCCTACCTCAGCCTTCTAACTGCTGGGATTACAGGTGTGTGTCACCACACCTGGCCAAAGTATTCATTTTGCATCTACCTTTTACTAATCCAGTCTGATTTTGTTTTTAAAAAGACGTGTTTTTGTCTTGTAACTAGGTAATATTTTACAACCCGGATCAAGCACCTACAGGAACTCATCACCTTTGGACAGCAACACAGCTTAAAGTGTTTTTGTTTAATCATAATACTGTGCTTCTTTATTTGCTTGAATCTTTTTTTCCTAATCTATTTATTGGTTTTACTTTTTCATTACAAATCTATGTCCATATATACCGTTAAAAAATTCTTGTTGACTTATGAGAAACATCATGGATATTTGTATAGGGGAAAAGACTTCTTTGGGGCACCTTATAACTTTACAGAATATACTATAAGGAAGAAGTGAGAAATTTAATTAGAATTACTTAACATCAAGATGCGTCCTCTATAGGCTATTTATTAAACCTCAAATTAATGATATCAGCCATATAAGGCAGAGGAAGAAATAATAAGAAAACTAGTATATCACATGCCATCTCCACAGAGCCATGTTTTATTTAAAGAACATGGAACAATATCTACAAATTGAAAAGGAAAATGAGTGTGATCCAATAATTTATTAGTCAGCTAAGATATCTGTCAAGTATAAGTGGAGCAGGAAGACATTTGAAATCATGGAAGAACAAGATAATTACAACATACAAGAATTGAATCAAATTGAGATCATAGAATGACTTTTAAATAATCACTGATGAATATCGATTTCTCCTTAGCAATAGAACTAAATATCCTTGGACAACGTAGTGATCTAAAAATACATCTGTATGATATTAATATGATACTGCATGCTTAAAACATTGGGATGTAAGCAAAGGAGAGATTGAAATGTAATAAATATGTTTTTTTTTTTTTAGGACAAGGAGTTAATAAAATTCCTCCAGAGGAAACACGGCTAATACTATTGATTTATATCTTTTAATTTTGTTAAATTGATGTTTGGCCCATGTCTGTTCCAATACTTAGATGATAAAATGTAACCCAAAACTGCCTTAATATTTAGTAAATTGCTACCTAAGCTTGTATGTAAATACACCGAAAACTAACAATGTTCTTGTAACAGGGACATAAATCTCAGCCAATCATTGCAATAAAACTTTAGCCAATCATAGGACACCAAATGATTGAACCATTTTTACATAAGGCAAAAATAACTGCAGCCAGTCAAGTTGTTTTTGTATCTTATCCTTTTTTCTGGCTACAAATACAATCTCTACACATGAGTTCATGGAATATCCTGAATTTATCACAGTGTAGAATGCTATCTGGTTCTAGAAACATTTTTCTTGCACAAACAAGTATTTAAAATTTAACTCATCTCAGATTTTTAAAAGTTTTATGAATAAAATATTTTCTGAATTTTAGATAATTTTCAGATATATGTGACTAGGAAATATTTGAGCTCTAGCATATTTGCTTCATTTTGGATGTTTTTATTTTGCTAAAGTAAAGTAAATTTAACTTTTACTATAATAGCTTTAATGATATGGTCCTATTATTCTATGCAAAATTTTATTTGCCTTTCCATTTTAATATGTGGTTGCATGTTTCTTTGTACACATTGAATGTTATCTGATACAAGGTTCACTCATAGTTAATGGTGTTGATTTCTGTATGATGATATTTGAATTGATTATTGTTTATTCCTTATTGCAATTTTATGCACGGTTTGAGTTGTTTAAAATCAAAATTCAGAATATGTATAGAAATAATGGAATAAAATGTTTTTTAAAATAACTGAAAACAACTATCACTAGTTATTAATTTTCTTAATCATTTCTTTGTGGTGGAGATACCTATGCATTAGGTATCTTACTTTTCCCCTAACTCTAATATACTCTTTGTCCTTTTATGGTTTTTCTTCTTGGGAGGCTGGCTCATTGGACTGAATTACAGGGGCTTCCTTCCTGCTTGGTTTCAGCCAATGAGAATCTCAGAGCTGGATCACTGAAGGACTGCAGCTCAATCAGAAAAAAACCCTTATTCTAAGATTTTCATTCTTTTCAGATCAAATGTGCTGTTACCTTTCTTTGCCTTCCAGATTTAGCAGGGATATTGGTTTTCCACTGTTGCTGATCTCAAGAGTGCCTGAACATTCATCAGCTACATTCTTACTGTAGGAAATGTTCTTGAACCAGTTGTATTTGTTTACTGGAGGATTAATAAAATAAATACTAAATGCCATTTTGTTTTGCCTTTTCTGATAGTCTTTACTGTAATAGCCACTAAGTTTTTCTTTAACATTGCAGTTATATACACATGGTTCACTTCTAGGGCATAACACTAAATACTGTTCCAAGGAGTAGACAAATTTTTCATGCAGATAAATATCATGGCATTTGAAAAATACTGTAATTAATCATCAAACAGACAACATGTACTTACTGATTGATTCCTCTGAAAGTGTTATAACTACTATGTTCTTTCATATAACAGGGAAAGAGAAAGATCATAGATACTTTCCTGGGCCAGTTGGGTATTTCCTGGTATACCAAATCTTGCTGTCTAGGGTATATAAGACTACATATATGTTTATTAAAAAAAAAAGAAAAAATATCTCCTATGCTGGGGGCTTACACCAATACTATAATTATTTATACACGTAGAAATATTACAGGTAAAAGTGGCAGAAGATAATATTGAATGGAACATATTCACAAAGAGAATCTCTCCCAGCTCTACCCCACTGCCATACAGCCCCTTTTCTTTTTTTCCTCTTAAAGTTGCTGAATTCAGCTGGGATTTTAGGTAACTGCTGGGAAGTATTAAAACTCATTATTTGGTTAACCAGAATAGTTGCCCTCTCTTATTTTCCAATAATGCTCTCTGAATGATTTCCTTAATACTTTTAAAAGATGTGTGGTGCTGCAGCAGAGTAGACTGTAGGACAGGAATTATAGTTATCGTTTCAGATGAGGTGTGTTGAAAGAGGTCAGGATGACGCAGTTGGCAGCTCTCAGATTTGCCTCTTTATTATTACCATCTGTGTCAACTTGGAGCCTCCTTTACAAAGAGGACAAGAAAAATGAAACTTTGGTTATGTTTTGGAGTGGTATTTTTCATTTTCATTATGACTGACCCTAGTATACACACAAAGTAAGTGAATGAAACTGAAAACTTGTTCCAGGATTTTACTGGATTTCACTTGTAACAATCTTCCACGTGCAATTAATATTTAAAAACTTCTCCTCCACACAAAGCTTTCTTGCACCTATTCCTTTAGAAAAATAGCAACAGTGATGATAAGGTTTTTTATGAAACCTGGCAAAATTTGTAATATAATCTTTATAGCAAATATAATAATACTGGCAAAAATATGGTGCATTTTTATAACAAAGCACATTGGCAGTACATGAGTAAAAGACAAATATTGTGCAGCAGCCTATATGGAGGGCTTGGGTTGCCAAACTATTTGGAAGGAACCTGACTTATTTCAGGGAAATTATGTAGGTCACAATCAACCACAAAATGAAAAAAGCAAAGCAAACGCTGAGCGTCCACTTTCAAGTTTCTCTTGTTGGGTTTATAAGCAAGTGACATCATTTAAAGACTTTATTGTAGAAGCACACTGAAATCATCAAATACATATGTAAGTCATAAAGGTCATAAAGCTACACTGAGTAGTTTATTCTTCTTAATAATGTATGCTAAAATATTATCATGAGTAAGATTCAAAAGACCTCAGCAAAAAAAAAAAAATTTTTTTTCACCAATGGACTACTACAATAAGTACTGTTTCATATATGAGAGGGGTTTTAGAATTTAATACCGGAAACATGCAGTAGATTTTAAAGTTTGTTCAGTCAAATTTAAATAAGTTTATTTATTCAAAAGAATACATTTCTTATTACAGAATATGAACCTAGTTATCTTCAATTAACATTTGTCTTATTAATATAAAGTCCTGAACAAAAGATGTGAAATAGTAACTGACTGAATAAAGTTTACCTAAATAAGAACCACTGTCAAGATTCAAATGTATAAGCAAATAAATTTTAATTGGTCTTGTTAAAGGTATAGTACTTGCTAAATCAAAAAACAGTTATGCCAGAATCCCATTTCCTGCCAGAAAGAGTTCAGCATAGAGACCTAAGGATGAGTCCAGAGTATAGTTAAGATGTCTTCTAGCCATGGATCTTAATGTTACTTCCATATTGAAATTCTGCAGGGTTTTATGGCTTTCAAACTGATTATGGCAAAACAAAGCCTTATATCTCATGCACAAAATACCGTAATTTTTAAAAATCAGTTTTTGTAACTAGAGTATGAATTTTGCTAAATTAAATACAGGTGAAGATTCTGATTAAGTAGACCTGTGGTTCTGATGAAGTAGAATATAAAGATTATAATCATTTACCATATAAGGTATCAATAGATTCATCAGCCAACTTTTAATTTCATGGGACTTTTAAGTCATAAGAGATACAAATCTCACCCAAAACTGACGTTCCTTCTGGCATACACTTAAATTTCATAACAGAAGTAAGACAACGGGCTCAATAGACAATGCCAGAGGGAAAAAAATTAAGAAATTCACTAAGAAAAATTTGAAGAAGTTTAGGAAAAAAATCTGATAGCTGCATTAAATTTTAAGTTAGATAAAGAGTCACCAGCTTCATGGTGACTGGATGCAGTCAATTTTAGAGTGAAAAGACTTGGATCAGAACTGCAATAACACCGGCATACATAACTCTTGCATTCTCCACTCTTTACTAAACTCTGATCAGCCTTTTTTTTTTTTCTGTCTAGGACTATGTAGAAATCCTTTTAATACGCCTGCCTAAGAAACTTCAGTGCTGCAAACTGTTTGTTCCAATAAACACCACACTATAGACTTCCCTTTTCTTAGAAGATTCATTTTTGCAAATGTGCAATTGTCAGTCCTCTGTCTTCTGTAAGATGTGAATCTTCTGCACCAAAAATATTTCTTCAGCAGTTTGGATCCATGCCTTTGAAATACAAACTTCAAAGGCAATAGCTCCTCTACCTCTTGGTTCTCGTGGGAGGGAAGAGCCCAATTTTGGGAGCTACCCTGCCTCATTTTGAAAACTATCTTTCATATACATATATGAGGAATTTGTCTCCTTTTTCTGAACAAGTGTAAACTAGCAAACATAGATAGAATAATCACTTTGACAAATCCTCCTTTCTCCTCAGCTTCTTCCCAACATTTTTCAGCTGTTTTAGCCTTACCACACCTAAGTGTTTATAAACATTCTATCCATGGTTTTAGTAGCACTTAGCTTACATTACCCAGATGTCTTTTCTAGTAATGCAATAGTCTTAAAAAGTACCTTGAACTTTTTAACAATTATGCAATACAAAATTTTTCATTTATAGCAGGAGACAGGTCATGATTGCAATTCTAATGCTATTTGTATACAGAGCCTTAGTGATGCATGGACCATTGAAAAAGATCTGTACAAGCAATGTCCAGGCCTGAATGGTAGCTATGGCAAGCATAATCCAAAGGTATTTAGGAGTCAAACACTACAGACCCTTTGATAAACCTCAGAAGGCTTCAAGATAGGTAAATATGAGGTGTTAAAACAAATTTGATTTTCACCTCTGTGGCCCGCCAACAGTTGGTAAGGTGGGCAATGTGCATATGCTGAAGTCCACTAAAGTTTATTGAAAAAATAACAACTCCTACTCTATAGAAAGAAAATATGCCAACTCAGTTTTAAACTTCCATAACGCAAGCATATTGATTTGTGCTGTTTAAAATGAGCAGACTAGTTCATTATATTCACTAATTATGATAGCCTAGGTAAAACCATTAATATAAAATTATATGCAAACTGTCAATGAATTTATGCAGTGGTAGGTGCACAGTGATTCATGTGATGTGTGTCACAAGTACTAGAAAATTCATTCAAGTTTTTCCTGGAAAGGGATGAGCAATCTTGCTTTTCCATTGATCAATTCTGCACCAAAGTGGGCGGGGGGGAGCTTGAGAAAAATCTCCTATTTTATCCTCCATATCAAATGCATCATGGGGCCCTGTCAAATTCACCTACTCTGTTTCTCAAACCTGTTCAGTCCTCATTATGTCTACCATCACAACTCAAGCCAGTCATTACCTTGGTCTTGATCTAGTGTAAGAGTCTTTCACATTGTTCTTCATTTCACAAAGAGAAATGAATATATTCGCACAAGGAAAAGTAGGCCTTGCCATCCTCAGTACTGCCCCCCAATCCACATACTTGTAACACATTATCCTCATCTATATTTGTATAGCGTTTTACAGCTTCTTACAGATGGTGCAATATATTTATGTATTATTATTGCGGATATATATCTGTGGAAGGCTTAAACAATTTTGACAGGAAGTAGACAATAGATATTTGCAAAATGAACTGTTCACTGTTGTAAAATGAAACTTAAAGCCCTTGCTATGTTGAGAAAGTTTGAACATTTTCTCACTTCTGTCTTCTCCGATCGAATATGACTCAAATCTACATTATTGCATCAAAGTAGAAAAATTTATATCAAAGTTATCAATTCTGTTGGAATAGAAGGTCCATGCATACAATGGCATACCCTTTGGCTTAACATTTCTTAATACAAAAGTATCAGTAAACTTTCCATTGCTAGGACAAAATATTTGACGTAAGCCTTTTAAAGGAGGAAGAGTTTACTTTGGTTCATGGGTTTAAAATTTCACCTCCTGGTTTGCTGGTTGTGAGGCAGAAGCATCGTGGCAAAGGTTGTAACAAAACAAAACAAAACAAAACAAACGAACAAACAAACTAACAATTCAAAAAAAGAAAAAGGTTGCTGACCTCATCGCAGCCAGGAAGCACAGCACAGAGGAAGTGTCAGAAAAGGGATTAGTGATCCACGATAGCCAGCAATATCACGTGCCCATGATCTACCCAAAAACACCCAGAGGTGAGCTTTACCAAATCTAGACATTTTTGAAGCCAACACACCTGTTATGGATTAAAAACTGGTGAGCAATTTAACACCAGCTAAATTGAATCAGCATGGTACTGAGTGTAGATGGCCCACCTGAGGAAGGTTGCCAGCATAAAAAAAGAGATGTGGAAAGGAAGAAGGTAGCATTATGCATTCTCTTAAGTGTTGCTGTTGTTTGAAGTCACTGGTTCTCCTGGAGGAGGTTGTCATGCTGGCGCCCTGATATGAACTCAGCCATTAACATCAGGGAAGCTTGGGACCTTGTTGCTGAGAGTGGCTGAGGTTCACTTTGGGGGAGCTCTGGTCCTTACTTTGAGCATTGCTTCCTGGCTCTGGAGGAGATGTTGCTGCTCAATCTCTAGGAGAAGCTTGTCACACTGGCTTTCTGATAGGAACTCGGCCATTCTCATCGTCAAAGGAGCTGTGGACCTCATTGTCGCTGAGGATGGATGTGGTACTTTTCAGAGGAGCCCTGGTCCTTATTTTGAGCATCGTTTCTTGGCTCCAGTGCAGAACCCTCAACCTATTGGCACAGATCCTTCACCCTGCTGGCTTAGACTTTCTAGCTTCCACCTCTGACCTTTGAGCCTTCCCAGTGCGGATCCTTAAAAGAGACTTGAGTGAGTCATTTTCAGGGGCTCTAGGCCTCCAGTTAGACTCGTGAGAGACCCTGTCATGGGCTCTAAGTCTTCAGCTGCACTCATGCAGATCTTTGCTGTGAAATCCAGGTCCTTGGCTAGCTTTTGTAGGTATTTAGTATGTGTATCGACTTCCTGCACTTTCTTGTATTTAACTCTGGGTGATCATTATAAATAATGCTATAAGTTGTATGCCTTGTATGTAATTGTTCTCCTTGCAACTCCTGACTACAACACCACCTAAGAATTGTGGTTAACCATCACAAGTAGAAAAGTCACTTGTTATTATTTTACAATGTTCACAAGCTTTTGATAGTAAGAGACAAAAAGAAAAAGAGCAAAAGAAAAATGACAAAGTCTAATATTTGTAAATCCTAAACAAAATAAAATGACTTCTAATTTAAAATAAGGAATTGATCATATAGAAAATTCATTGCAGATACTCATAAAATTCCTGCATTACATTTTAATTTTTTTCACGTTGTGGAGACGGTGCTCTAAAATGGTGAAAATATTTTTTTTCCACAGTTAATTCTCATTCTGAAACACAAGGCGAAAGAAATTGGAGTGACTGCATGGAGAGTGTCTCACTTTGTTTCTTCTTGATCATTTCAGTTTTAATCTTATCACTTGGAGTAATATAGAGAACCTACTTTATGGACATGGGGAAGAATGAAATATAAATTCACTTTAGTAATTACACACACATATAAATCCTAACAGCTTTCAATAATCAGGTCTGAATATTTTGATGCATTGAACGTTGAAAGGTGAGAGATGGCCTTTGTATTACACTTGGTAACTCTTCCAGGGTTATTTCAGAGTTACTCCTTTCTTGTTCCACATGGGTCTGTATTCATGACACTGGGAGTCCAGGAAATCACTAAAGCTATTTGTAGCAATGGGATACCTGTCTCATGACCTACACACCTGAACTCACACTGAAAGAATAGCAGAAAGAATGTGTGCATTTGAATTTCTGCCAGAAAGAGTAACCAAGCACTGTTGGGATAAAAATAAAATATTTTGCAATTTTCTTCCAAAATAGGCAGAAAGACATTTAAGTTTGCCTCTTTAACTGAGTTTTAACTTCTTTTTATGGAATATTGCTGAATACTTACTCTTAAGCATAACTAATTATTTTTCTGCCTGTTGTAGGTTACCATTGCAGTAACTTTTATTTCTGATTCATTTCCTCTGAATCTGTCTGGATTTTGCGCACTTAGTCTCTCACTTATTTTGTTTTATTTTTATTACTTTGTTTCTTAGGGCTCTGACACACAATCCATTTCTATCATTGCGCTAGATTTCATTTCACTTTCTTTTTTTTTATCCTATTTTAACTGTCTTCTCTTTCGGTAGAAGCATAAAAGTATTGATCAGGTTGTTTGTAGAGATGCTCTTCATGCTCTAATGGGTTTATTATACCTAATATTTATTATATCCTACTAACCCAACATAAGTTGAAAATATAATAACATGAACTTAATACATTTAAACTTACATATCTCTTTACCTAACTTACCTTAAATATATTCGGAATATTCTCATTAGTCTACAATTTGGTGAAATCACCTAACAGAAAGCCCTTTTGTAATGAAGCATACACTATCTCTTGTAATCTATTGGATATCTGTCTCCAGAAAATGCTAGAAACAGTACACAGAGTATCAGTGTTTTAACCCCATGATCACAGGGATAACTGGGAGCTGGGGCTCACTGCCAGGGTCCCGCACATCCAGAGAGTACTATGACCCCCATCACTAACGTAGGAAAATTTCAAAATTAAAGATTTGAAGTATAGCCTCTACTGAATGTGTATGATTTCCCCACTATTGTAAAATCAAAAAAAATTTAAAGTGAATCATGATATGTTAGGCATCATCTCCATAAGGATTGAAACCTACTTATTTATAAGAATTTTTTCTATTATTGTTCTCAAAGGGCTATGTAAGACCCTCAAATTATTGAACAATCTATGAAGAAACAGCTGGGGATGTGCCTCAGTGGTAGAGCACTTGCCTAACATGTACAAGGCTGTGGGTTCAATCCCCTGCATCAAAAAAGAGAAACAGAAACTTTCTTCTCTATGGAGAAACACACGTATTCACATAAAACAGCAATCTGCTACCACTCGCTACCTTGAAACAAGAAACATTCATAGGCATATCTAAGGAGATGGGATTGGTGCAAGACTTTGTTTTGGTGAATTTAATGGTGTACAGACACCTGGCTGGAAGAAAGTGAGGTGTGACTTAAAATTGCAGCATGTGGGGAGGGGTGAATTAAACCCAAAAGATGAGGATGAGGACAGTGGTAAGAAGATGACTGAATAGATTTGAAAGAAAGCATATTTGTAGTAGCTGACTGAAGAAATGTATGCTTGGGGTAAGACGGATAAGCTTAAGTGAATACACAAGAAGTAGTTTTATGTGTGGTAAAATTAATTTTCTCTCACATCTTTCTGTAAAATTTAAAAAATTGCTTAAACACCAAATAATGTCTTCAGACCTGGAAATGTGTGCAAACACTTGCATGCAGGTATGTCATATATGATATGATTTTGGACACAGTTTTCTACCGGGAAGCTGAGAAACAGTTGAGCAGAATTCAGTTCTCTCTTAGATCACATTTATGCTAACACACAGTTGTTATTTTTTTAAATAAAGATTACAGGACTAGTCCTCATTTATTTAACCCATACTAATGAGTGTCTAAAAATACTAGATATTTTTCATAATTCTAGATGCTTTGGTTATATTACTAAGCAGAAGAGACAAAAATATTGTATGTAGTTGTTTATTTATATTCTAGCTGAGAAGCAAGGATAATAGAAATGATCATCGGGAGGAAATTATATAAAGGTATATATGGTTATAGGTTGTATGGGAAACAAGACAAAAAGAATGTAAGAAAGCAGAAAAGAGTGTTGTAGGAGGTTCTCAGGATTGGCCTCACTGAGGTGGCATTTGAGAAATTTCTAGAAAGCTGTACAGGCATGAGTGCTACAAATATCTGGGCAAAGAGTTTCCCCATGAGTGAACAGATGGTGCAAAAGTATGGGGTAGAATGAGACCGGTGTGTTTGAGGAAACTAAGTACAGCCTGACCAGGAAAGAATTAGAGAATGAAACATCATGTGAGCTGTAATTAGACAAATGAAAGGGAGAGAAGGAGGCAGATTATTTGGCACTTTGTAGGGCATGTCAAGGACTGACTGTAGGTTCACCATAAGAAAAAACAGTGAGTCACTTGCTGTAGGCTTTTCAATAGAATGACATAGCCAGGACAAGTATTTTTGAAGGATCTGAGTTCATGCATCACTAATTTTTAATCCAAAACTTTGCTAAATTGTAGAACAGCTCAACAATCACAGAAAATTAAAGTAAAACCAGATATAATGGCAAGTTTATATGGGCTTGGATTTACTAAATCAACACATATTAGGAATCAAGCAGATCTCTGTACTAGTCCTTACTTGGTCTCAAAATATCTCTTGTTTTGGTCAAGCCCTTTCGTGTTTGAAGGGATGGGTCTTTAATTGTAAAATGATCATATAAGATTTGATGATCTCTCAGAAAATGTCACATTTTTCCTTTTATTCTTTTTTTAAATGTTTCCTGAAATTCTAGCTTTAATTTTTACCCCAAAAAGTAAATATGTAATTTGTTAATTAACTTGATTTTAAGTATTTCACTTTGTGCACATATATCAGATATTACATGGTGACCATTAACTTTTATCAGACGAGATCAGACATGTTCAGGGTGGCATGGCCATGTTCATTTAATCAGATTTTCTTATTTTTACACAGTATTTATGATAGAATGTAGGCCTTATTAACTCATTTTATCTTGTCTGTTGCTGTATATTCTTTCTTTCTTTTTTTTTTTTTTTTTTGCGGTACTGGGGATTGAACTCACAACCTTGCGCCTGCCAGGGCAGGCGCTTAAGCCACTGAGCCAAACTCCCAGCCCTGGTTTTTTGAGGCAGGGTCGCACTGTGTAGCTTAGGCCAGCCTTGCGCTTGCGTTGTAGCCCAGGCCGGCCTCGAACTCACAACGCTCCTCCTACCTCAGCCTCCCGAGTGCTGGGATTAAAGGCGTGCGCCACCACGCCTGGCTTTGTTGCTGTATATTCTATACTAAACTCATTATTACCAATCAGCAACTATGCTGCAATCTTTGTGAAGTGAACTCTAGTTTTAGTTACTTAGTATTTGTGCATAATTTTTTTACCAACACATAAAATTCTGACGCATAAATGCTTTATAAATTTTATTGAAAGTGCTTTATAATAAATCACTCCACTTGAAAGGCAAAATTTTAGAAAATATATGTAATTCTTATTTTCTTAATTTTAAAGTTAGATATATGTGTATTACTTTATTACAAATAAAGGCACTTTCACATTTATCATTGCTTTCGATCAATACTGGCAGGAGTGTAAACTGCATTAAGAATTATTTATCCTGAGAAAATAAAATCTGGGTAATCTCGCCCTATGACATATCAGTCTTACATCGAGTATTCAGAAAGACATATGGAATAAATGGAAAAACTCAGGTATTCCCTTCCATTTTTCTCATAATTTCTATTTTACAATGAGAAAAACATGGAATCTAGTGCTTTCAAAAGATTTAAACAAAGACATAAACTCATTGTTATGGCTTGTACCTAGACATTCCCCCAAAGACTTTTGCAGTCATAGGTGGGACTTTTTTAGAGGTGGTCGGATCTAGAATGTGTGATTCTGGGGTTGAGTCATGGCCCAATACAAATGTATGGATGCTGAGACTGAGGGTGTGTGATTACTAAATTAGTCTACTGATTGATTTGGCACCCACCTTAAACCAGGTAGTCCAGAAAGAATATAAAAAGGGCAGAAAGAAGCTGCTATTGTTATCTTGTTCTTTGCTTGCTACTTTGTTGCTTTGTTAACTTCTGCCTTCAGTGAACTCTTTCTCCTTTATGATCCCTGTCTCCCTTGCTGCCCATCTGCCGTGCCTCCCTGACTTGGAGCCAGCTGATTATAGACTGAAAATTCTACAAACCTTGAGCAAAATAAACTTTTTCTCCTTTAATTTTGAGTGTTGGTATTTTGTCTCAGCAATGAGACAAGTCACCAGGACATTCGTTAATAATGGAGTCGCTACATAAAATAGTACCTCCTTATTTAAATTCCAGGAACTTACCTAACCTGAAACAGATAGTCTTAAGTGTTAGAAACATACAAGGCTGCCTAATGTGTAACTACTCCTTCTAAGACTTAAAATATAATAATAAAATGACCCAGAAACATAGAATTTTATAGTCATCATCATCTTCGTTATCATCATTGTCGTCTTTATGGTCATCTCATGAGTTAGACTTGTGGAAAGTATTTATGTTACCAAAAAATGAACAACTTTGAAAATGATTGCATGCATAAATAATAAAAATTTGAAAACATGATGAATTATTACTTGGTAGGTTAAATCAGAGATTAACAAACTTTTTTATGAAGGGTTTGGTAGCAAATATTTTAGGTTTCGTGGGCCAACAATCAAAATTAAGAATATTGTATCAGCCTTTATATTACAATTTAAAATGTGATTGCATGCAAATATAAAACTATTCTTAACTTGTAGGACATTTAGAAACAGGCTGAGAGCCAGATATTGGCCCAGGGGCTATAGTTTCTGATCTTGAAAATTACATGTAAGGTATGATCATCTGAAATCCAGTAGTACTTCAATTCCCATAAATGAGGTTTTGACTGCTACTTTTCAAACCAGAGAAACACAGAATTACATGATTCATACTATTTCTTCTCAAAATAATACCTCAAATTTGGTTTATTCATACCCTTTAGAAATCTGTACATCTGACACATAATAAATCCTCTGAAAATATTCACTACTTTTCCTATTATTAGATTACAACTAGTCTACATTGCTGAATGTACCTGTGTAGATGCTATTGTGAGGACTGCTTTTCAGCTGCATTTGGAAGACCTTTTTCCTTGGAGGAAATGATAGTTTCATGAGCACCTGAGGCCTGGGACTTGCTCACAAACATAGGCTCCTGCTCTTGGCTTAATGTTTTAATGTTGCCATCCAAAAATTGTAATTTTTAAATAAAAGTTCTTGTATTATTTATTTTTCACTGACCTTGCGAATCATTAACTACTTCTTGTGTTTTTATGCTCAGTGTATCTCCTAAGTATGGTAATTCTTCCTTTTTTCAGTGACAATAAAATTGACAGTGAAATTTGCAGTGTGATATTAACAATGATTTAGAAATACGAATGTCTGATATCTAAAAACAATATTTTCTTTTAAATGTGTATTTTCTTTAGTTTTAATTTTTTAAATTAAATTTTAATTTCATTGATTTCTATTGATAAACACATATTAGAATAAGGTTAAATATGAGAATAAAGATATGTGTGATTTTAATGTTGATGAATAGAAGTAAAATTTATACCTTAGTTTGGTGAGCTTAAAATCTTGCTACAGAATTGAGCTAAACCTGTAGCACTCAATTATTTCATTATTGTCGATTTGTATGAAAGGACATCATTTCTGAGCGATATAAAAAAACTGAGTAAGAAAAGGTTATAATGAATATGAGCTGGTGGTACTTACTTCCATTTCTACTTTCTTTTGTATCTTTTAGTGTATATGAGAATATGGTAAACTCGAAATTTTATTTCTCAGACCCTGTAATGGCTGCATTTTATGACAATACATCTGTTAAGAAGTTTACTTACTAGCTTCCCAGTTCATAATAGCTAGATCTTGGAAACAACCTAAATGCCCCTTGACTGAAGAATGGACAAAGAAGATGTGGTGTTTCTATATAATGGAATACTACTCAGCGATAAAGAATGATAAACTAGACGTTTTCACACTTAAATGAATGAGCATTGAAAATATACTTCTCAGTGAACTAAATAAGTCACACATATGTAACCATCACATTGTTTCACTTGTGTGATGAACTGAAAGGAAATCTATATATAAAAAATTAGTTAAGATAATTAAAGAAAAAGAATTTTGAGTGAAAAGTAGTTTTCATGGGGTCATCTTCAGATTTCATTTCTAATGCGAAATGTTTGTTTGAAAATAAGAGAACAATCATAACAAAAAAGAAGAGATAGCCATATAGCTGGTTTCTCTTGATTCATTGAGGCAAAAGTTTTGTGCAAATAAGTTTCTGGGCAATGTTTCATATCTATTTTTTATACCTTAAGCAACTGCTGTGAATATAACAATAGCAATGTGCTGATTATTGTTACTCTCCTATTGGTTTGTTGTGAAAGTTTTTTACTTTAATTTCTTACTTGTCTTCTGTTTAAAATAAAATAAAAAAGTTTACTTGCATGACATTAGAACTGAAATGAGGAGTGGGTTATACGCCCAGAGAGACATACGAAAAATGTGCAAGTTTTATGTCCTGGATTCTATCTACCATTGTCTAGTCAGAGTTACGATAGTCATGGCTCAGACACTGTACCTGGGGATTGCTTATGGTAGTAGCACCATTAGACCTAGTCTGGCAGTTCCCTCACCTTTACTTCTTTTGCTCTGTAAGTGAATTTGTAAGTACATAATTATTTTTATTGAATGATTTCCTTCTTGAAGCTTCCAAAATGTTTTCTGTTTCTTTCCTGAGTCGTCATTGAAACAGGGATATAGAAAGAAATTTAAGACCTGTTTTATTAAGAAAAAAATGAAAGCCCATTAAGGCATGGAGGCACAAGCAGACTCCATGGATGCGTGAACAGTCCTGCATCTTAACAACCTGAAACAATCCATGAGCAACACATTCTTGCCTCATTTCAACACGTGATCTAATAGCTAATGTATGTGTTAGATGCTCATCAATTCCATTTCCTCATCCTGTGCATATGGAGAGACTGCAGTTCTCTTTGATACTAAAATGAAGCCATGTGACTGTGTTGTAGCAAATGGAACAAGAGTAAAAATAGTATGTACATTGGTAAGGTGGTAAACCAACTTCCCAGAGAAACATTAGAAGGAAAAAATACCCTCATTTTCAGTGTTTTCTAGTTTTTCAGATGTAAATATAACACGGAGAACAGCAAGCTATCAAGGTGAACCAATGATAATAAGTTATCAATAAATTTAGAATTGGGAAGTGATACACAAGATTAACTCTTATAGATTATTTATTTATTTATTTGTTTTTTTGCGACACCGGGGATAGAACTCACAACTTCGCGCCTGCCAGACAGGCACTTAAGCCATTGAGACAAACTCCCAGCCCTCTTAAAGATTATTTTGAACTTACTGCCACATACTGGATTCATGGGACTCTGGAATTAATCCTTACAACCCATTCATGATGAGTCATGTTCTGGTACCTTTCTAGTAAGGTCGTATTTGGAAGACAATAGCATCACAACATGACAAAAGACTAGAAGTCTTCTTGCATTGGAAGATGTTTGCGATAGCAGCATTGACTGGTCTGTCTTGATTTTCTTGAAAATGCTGGTGCAATGAGACATTAACCCACATCAGTGGTAATACCCAGAAAATTGTTTCTTTTCAAAATCTGTAGCATTGGGAAGGAAAAGGAGCAACAATAAATTCTCAGTGAAGACCCTGTTGTCCTATGGGGCAGCCAGTAGACCTGCAATAGATATTTGGAAAAAAACCACAATGACTGGAGGCATATCAGAAACCTTGAGGGAGTTGACTTATTTATAAGTACATGTGCAAAAAATACCCAGAAGACTAAACATACTTAGAAAGTAGGTTACACTTACTGTTCGAATAAAGTACAAACTTTAATTAACAATTCAATGTCAATATTTGCTAATTAATTGTAATATTATACCATACTAATAGAAGATGCTTACAATAGTGGAAAATGGGTGTGGCATAAACACACACACTGTGGCATCCTTGTAACTTTTTGGTATATCCAAAACTAGTCTAAATGTTTGAATAAGATTATTAAATATAAACAAATACAGAATTATGAACATTGTTGAGATTTATAATGTTATATTTACAAAGAATGCCAAGATTTTATGGAATACAGAATAATATGATTTTCTAGGATTAGTAATAAATAATTTTTTTCTACTTTTCAGTGGCAGGGTACATGTAGATTTGTGTTATATTCCTGTTCCTATAACAAATAACTCACATAATAGTTTTACAAAGAGAAAAAGTTTCATTTAGCTAATGATTTTGGAGGTTCAGTCCATGGTCAGTTGGCCCCTCTGGTTTATGTGGTAGGCATGGGTCTGTGGTGAAGCACAGGCATTCATTTCATAATATGATGTGAAAGAAAAATAGAAAGAGAGAAATGGAATCTTACTTTCTCCTATAAGAATACATTCCCAGTGACTGAGAGAGCTCCCACTGACTTCTCCCTTAAAGTTTCCACCGATTTCAGTAATTCCAAACTGGGAGCTAAGTTTTTAAACATGGGCCTTTGCAAGACATTTGAGAAGCAAATTATGGCAGGATAGTTTCAACTTCATATTAAATACAAATATGTAACTTTAATACATATAGACAAAGTATCTGTAAAATTTGTCATATATGTATCAATTAAGCCTATTATTGAAGCATATATCCAATTTATGCTATGGACATATGTGCATATGCACATACATAGATAAATGTGCATGTACGTTGTATATTCACATATATATAACTTTTACAAGTATCTCAGTTATTTAAATTTTATTTTGAGCTGGAACTAGCTAACACATTTATATGATTCAAAGCAAAAGTCTTTCAACTCCAAGTCATTAATCCTTTCCCAAAAGATAATTTTCCTATCCAGAAAATATCTTCGTGTAAATACTGTTAATGTCACCAAGATAAGGAAAGATCATTATGTGTTTGACCAATGCCAATTACAAAAAGATGCCTGAGGAAAATAAACTTTTCATAGAGTCACTCTGGAGGCCACATTTTCAGTCTGTGTTGCTGTCACAGACTGCCAGTGACCAAAGTGACAAAAAATGTGAAGGGAAAGCACTGGTGGGAAATGTGTTCACTCTTCTGCCTAGTAGTCTCAGGTTCTATTTGCCTTTTTCTTCCACAGAACTTTTCTATTTCATCTGTTGAACTGCTGCATTATGAGCTACTCTTTTCAGAAAATCTTTTTATTGAGTATTATCCCCTTAGCATACTCCCTACAATGTTGGTTGAGCATAATGATTTTCAAAAGCCTATTCTGTGCATTTAAAGTTTCAAATATTTTAGAACACACTTTCATGTTTATGCTATAAATAGATAGTAACAGATTCCCCAGTGCCCAAACCTGTTTCCATCAAGAAAATATCACAGAGCCCTGAGCGGACCCTTCTGCTTTGTACTGAAGTCAGAAACAAACATTTTTTTCTAGAAGTGCCTGTCAGTCCATTACTTTCTTCTGTGACACTGTAGCTTTATTTCTTAAAAACAATGTGGGTGCAGATGCTCAAAGGATAGCTCAACCTGTCTCCACATACCTCCCTTATAACAATTTTAGGAGAATGATGAAGAAAATTGTAAAGGGTATGACAACAAAAATTACTCTTGAGATCAAGCCCAAGTATACTCAAACTGTTGCCCAACATTTCTTGTTCATAAGTGTTTTTGCAAGAAAAACTATGACATTTTTCCCTTCCTTTAGAATCGTATTCTTGAGGCATGATTTTTTTTAAATTGTAACTTTTTAGGTAAGAAAAAGCATAAATAAAAGGTATATTAAGGGCAGAAAGTTTTTTAAAAAGGCAACTTTATAAAAAGTTATAAAATGCAAATATTTTAAAGTTTTTCATTGACATTATAGACTCATTCAGCAGGCATAAACAGGATGCATTTTTGTTGATTGATACAGCATCATTTTAAAGACTTTTTGAAATTTTAAATGGTTTTCCAACACATAATATTTCAAAGCCACAAAATATTGTAAAATTAGAATATAACTTAATTTAGGTGCAAACTTTCAACTCGTGTGGTTAATTGACAATGTTCAATGAGCTGGTATTTTGAAAATTTCAATATTTGTATTCAAAACTTGACTAAATGGAGGTTATGGAAATGATTCAATCTGACTGGGCATAAAATCTTGCTTTCTTTCCTAATACCGTGCAAGTGTAGGCATGTTATTTAATCTCTCTGAGACCAGTTCCCTGACTCATGTACACGATGAAATTTATTAGTATCCATTGTTTGATTTTTGTAAAAATGAACTGTTTTTATGCTGTTTTTCTTTCATGAGAAAATAAAAAAATTACAACAAAATGATATTAGAACAATAGTAGTTAATAGGTTGTGCATCATTAACATTAAAGTAGTTACTCAGCATACAAGACATAAACCAAAAAGACTCTTGTAAAAAAGAAAGATAATAACAGAAAATTTTCTTTACAATAAACTAAGATAAGCTAGCAGTATAAATGAAACTAAAAGGCATATATATTAAAATACATTTGAAATAATGGTATTTTTATATATGGTGTCTCATATTAGAGGAACCATACAATATTTGAGCTTGTGTGTCTGATGTCTAACTTAATTCACTTAACTATGTTCTTAAGTTTACCACAAATACAAGGTTATTTTTCTTTATGGCAGCACTGTACTCCATTATTTATAAACAGCAGACTTTCCTTACCTATTTATCTGTGGATGAACATATATTCTGTTTCCAAAATCTAGCTTTTATAAATTGCGCTGCTGTAAACATGGGTATGCGTGTATCTTTGTAATATGATAATTTTAATATGTGGATTAGAAAAATGTGTGGTACATATTAAATCTTCGATTTGTGTTCCACATGTGGGTATCTGTCACATGAATTCTTCATGCACAAGAAATTAGGGTATAAACCAACTTTTAATAGTACAACCATAAAATAGGGTAGAGCAGAAATTTAAAAAAAATGTGTGTATGCCTATGCAGGTGACATTACAGCAGCGTAAAGTGAATCAGAAAAGAGAAGTTTCTTCCCTCTGCAATCGCTCAACACTTACAAATGATTCTATCACATACAATTGCATTCAGTTATTATTTGTGTTTCAATAAATAAAAACTACAAAAAATTTCAAAGAGAGAGCAGAACATCGGTTAATCAAATCATTTTGGTGATTTCTCCTTGACTGATTAGGAAGCAAATCACTGAAATTCACAGTGGGATCTTTACTTAAATTCAGATTTTGCTTAATATCTCCGACGGTCCACAAGATACTTCTGGCCATAATAAAGAGGTTTTCTTTGTATGTTTAAACAGTCCACTGAGATTCTTCATCTACTCATTTCCAAGTCAATCAGGAAAGCAGAAATCATCAAACTGTTTGAAAAATTGCTGCTCTGCTTTCTATGTTTTCCCCACCAGTTTTCATTCATTGACACAAAGAATAGTCATTGAACTCAACTTCATATTAAAATGCCATATCAACCACAGTAAAGTATAAATTCATTGTAATTCTTATCAAGGTTCAAATATTGCTTGAAATTGTTGAAAAAGGAAAAATTATTAAAATTTATGTGTAACCATAATAGACTCTAAATAAACAAAACAATCTTGTGAAAGAACAAAGTCAAAAGCACTAAACTTCCTGATTTCAGAATATATTGCAAACCTTCAATAATCAAAACAGTATGATACTGGCATAAAAACACATTATAAACTAATAAAACAGAATAGAAAGCCCAGAAATAAACCCACATATGTGCCATGATACAGACTTTCTCTATAATAAAGGTGCCAAAAATAATGAGGGAAAGGATAATCTCTTTAGTGGTTTCCAGAAAACCATATGCACTTGCAAAGAATGAAACTGGACCCTGATTTTGCTCCATGCAATAAGGTCCATTCAACATGGATTAAAGACTTAAATGTAGAGCTGGAAAATATTAGACTTGGAGAACAAAATATAGCAGAGAAACTCCATAATGTTATCTTTGCAGTTATTTCTTATATATGACACCAAAACCACAGGGGACAAAAAGTAAAAACAGACAAGTGGGACTACATCATACTAACAGACTTCTGAACAGTCAAGGAAACAGTTGACAGCCTGAAAAGACCACCTACTGATTGGAAGAAAATATTTGCAAACCACATGTTGGATAAGAAATTAATCTCAAAATATATAAGGAAATTCTACAAATCATTAACAAAAATTAACATATTAAAGCAACTCGATTAAACAGTGGGCAAAGTAGTTCAATAGAATTTTCTCCAGAGGAAATAAAACAGTATGAAAAAATGTTTGTCATGACTAATTCTTAGAGCAATGATCACATCTGTTAAGAAGGGATGAAGGGAAACAGGAAGGGAGAGGAAGAGCGAGAGAGCGAGAGTGAGAGCAAGAGAGAGAGAGAGAGAGACACTGTTGCGTTTATAGATGAATTAGAATCCTTGTGAATTGTTGAAAGGAATAGAAAATGGTGCAGCTGCTGTGGAAAATAGTACAGAGTTTCTTCAAAAGCTTAAAACTAGAACTACTCTGTCATCTCACAATTCTATTTCTAAATCTACAATAAGTAAAATCACAATCTTAAAGAACTATCTGTGCTCTCGTGTGTTCACTGAATATAATTCGTAATAACCAACATGTAGAAAGAGTCTGGACTTCAATGTTTAGATGAATGGATAATGAAAATACGGTGTATGCGTGTGGCAAAATTGCATGTTAAAGAATGAAGAAATACTGTGACAAAGTTCAGTCTGGAGGACATAATGCTAAGGTAAACAAGCCAGGCATAGAAGGCCGAATACCTCATGATTCCTCCTACGTGAGGTATCTAAAACATTGAGAGTCATAGAAACAGGTAGAGTAGTGGTTGCCAGGAGCTAAGGAAACATAAACAGCATTCAATGTGTATAAAGTTTCAGGTATGTAAAACAAATAAATCCAAAGACTTAACACTGTCCTTAAGTTAACAACATAATGTCTTGTGCTTAAAATTTTACTTACACTAAATCTCATGTTTAATGTTCTTCACATAATGAAAGAGACTATTTTTTTACAGAATTGCATTTTTCTATTTAGTTTTAACTTACAATATTTCATTAAAACACCATCTTTCAGGGAAAGAAGTGTAGCTTAATGGTAGAGTGCTTGTCCTGTATGTGCAAGGCCCTGAGTTTGATATCCAGTACCACACAAATAAATAAATGAATAAATAAATAAATACCCACCTTTCATGCCCATTTATTTCTTAATACATACACAGCATGCTAAATAACATACACTGTCAATCCAGAAGGGTTTATTAGTGAGTTATTTTTATGGGTTACAGGACAAATGTGTGAAAATATCAACTAATTTTACATATTTTCTTTTTTAATTGAAGAAATTACTTTAAAATTAGCATTTGTGTATAAAACACAGCTATTCTTAAAAGCAAGGATTTAAAAAGCAAGTCTTCATTTTAAATTAAACTTTTAATAACAGAAAAAGAGGTGTTATTATGGCGGAAGCATATAATTTTTCAACTATACTGTGAAATTTTAAGAAATGTGTAGATTACTTTTCAACAAGTCACCAATGTTAGGAGCACAGATATATTCAATAACTATAATTCGCTGTGTGTATTGACTTGCATTCCTTTATATTCATAAAGCAAAGTTAACCTAGCTAAGTAGCTTGTGCAAGATTAAGAAGTATCTAATATTATCCAGTGATATTTTCTTTGAATCACAGTTAACCCATTAGGTATAAGTCAACCAGTTCATTTTTAAAGCAGTTACTACACTGATAAAATATGAATTTGAGTTAGAGACCATTGAAGGAGAAAGACCATTAGAATGTACATATGTAAGAGAATTAAAGCACCAAACATGTTGTTGTTCCTGGGCCCATCTGTGCTTGCAGCTTCTACTCGGTTATCACATGGGGCTAAAACATACTTTCCACTTATGAATTAAACAACAGACCTGACACAATTATTATACAGATTTCTGCCTGGAAGTTTTTCTGGTTTCATGTTTTCCATTTCCTCTGACATTTTACTTTCCAGAGAAAGTATAAGTGGCGAACAATATGCTTATTTGTACTTGTTGCAGCATTTGAAGTTTTTAGTTTTCAGTGAAACTCGATGTTGGAACAGCGCTTTCCTCATTATTAGCAGATATATTTAATAAGAAAGAAGGTGTATTTATAGGAAACAAAGAAGTTTTAAGAATTTCAATTATTTCAAAATTCAGAGAAATGGAGGATATAAAAGTAATAGTTCAGTAAATGAAAAATTACACTTAATTAAAAGTGTTTCAGTATTTGTTAGCTTATTGTTAACAATAAAATATCTAATGTGAAAAACCTAAAGGTGGAAAACTGTATTTTTGCTCACAGTTTCTGAGAGTTCAGTCTATGTAGAGCTGGCTCCATTGTTTTAAGGCTGGTGGCAAGGCATAAAGATCATAGCATAGAGTGTGGCAGATGAAAGACACTTGCTTCATGGCATCCAGGGAGCAGGGAGAAAAAGAAAGAACCAGAGAGGGAGTAGGGGCAGATGCGGGGGCAGAGCCAGAGGAAAGAGGCAGGACCAAATACGATCCCCAGGTTTATGCCCTCCTGATCCACGCTCCTCAACTGGGCTCCAACACTTATTTCCATTACTTACCAATAACACTATCAAATTATGATCGCATCTGTGGATTAACTCATTGATGAAGTTAAAGCCGTCATGATTCAACTACTTCACTAGGCCCCATCCTTGAACATCAGATTACTGAGAATCCACCCAACAACAAAAGTCTAAGAGGGTCTATTGGCATTTAAACCACATCTAACTTAAAAGAAATTAGCCAAAGTGCAAAAAATAGTTTTTGTTTTTGTTTTGCGGCACCGGGGATTGAACTCACAACCTCGCGCCTGTCAGACAGGTGCTTAAGTCACTGAGCCAAACTCCTAGCCCTACTTCTTTGAGGCAGGGTCGTACTGTGTAGCTCAGGCTCGGGTTGTAGCCCAAGTCGGCCTCGAACTCACAACGCTTCTCCTACCTCAGCCTCCTGAGTGCTGGGATTAAAGGTGTGTGCCACCACGCCCGACTAAAAAATAGTATTTTGAAATTGCAAGATACTAGTGTAAGAAATAAAGAATAAATTATTAAAATAGTTTGAAAACAAGGAAGCCATAGTATACAGAAGTTGAAGTTATTCTAATAATATTTTCAATGTAGTAGTTAGTACACTGTGGTGGTGATAACAGTTTGGGAAAACAGACATAAAGAAGACTATTATACTATACTTATTACATTTTCCTTTTACTACAAATAATAATGCAGTGTTATTAAATTAAGTATTATCAGATTTGAAAAAATAAATTGCCAAGTTAAATCTTCATGCTAATACAGTGAAAAGTATATACTGTAAAAAAGAGTTGTAAAGTAATATAGTAAAATAATGTCATATAAATGTGGGAATTTTGTTAATGTTTAATGTTGAATTCGTTGGGAGATAGAAAGGGGAAGGTAGGAAGCAAGGTGAGAGTAATGCGTATTACATGCAAAAATTTATACAAAAAGTTATTGAATTTCTCTGAAAGAATCTATAAATCCACATAAATACATATACAAGTCTATACAGACAAAACTGGTTAGTGGTTGACTCCCAGATGCCTGGGGGAAAATGTGAAAGAATTTTTAGTTTATCTCTTCATCCTTTTATGGTGTTTTCAACTTTTTCATCAAGGCAAACATTTCCCTTTCATAAAAGGAATAAACTTTTTTGAACCACTGAAACAGTATGTGTTTATTTTTCTATCAAAACTGTGGATAAATTTGCAACAAAATTACTTTCTATAGGATCATTTCAGCAGGTTATATCTTATTAATACGTTTATAAAATAAAACATCAAAATATTGTATAAATTAAATTTTCTAATGTCAGAAAATATATCTGAACATAAATATTTTAAAGTATATTTTGCCTATTTGAACAATCATTTAAGTAATAATTTGTAGTTAAAATATAGTTTAGAGATATTACCAAAATTAACCCACATGTATTTGCCTGACTTTTTTTTTTTTGATAGTTGGTCAATTAGTTTGACTTTTTTTAAAAAAAGAATATGATATGACTTATGGATTTTCAAATTTGATTAATCAGTCAAGAAACAAATAATTTTTGATAAACTGTGACATGATAAACATCGCATTAAGTGCAGGGGATAAAATGGTAAAGACTATTTCTGTAATCTCTGCCTCAAGAGATTGCATTCCGATCAAAACATATAAACTTAAAAATATATTTAGATAAACAGAGGACACAGGTAAAAATCTGAGTAGAGGGCTGAATGCTCTGATAGTATACAAAAACAAGCCAAGTACCTCTCACATGGGATTGAGAGCTATCCATGATGTGTTGAGTGTGATACTGAGGCATAAAAACAATTGTGGGTATCTTCCACCTTTCCAGGTTTCTTCCCTCCCAGCCTTCTCAAGTTCAGAGGAAGGCTGTCTTCCTGCCCAAAATGTATTGGAGGCATCCAGAGGAAAACTATATCTTTTCCAAACTTTTTGTTTCCCTTGTGGTACTATGGATTGAACCTAGGGCTTCACACATGATAGGTCAACTCTCTTGCACTTAGCAACCTTCCCATCCCTTTGTATTTTGCTTTGGGACAAGATCTCAATAGATTGCCCATCCTGGCCTCAAACTGTCAGTCCTCCTGCCTCACCCTGTGGGATATAGGAGTATGTCTCCACCGTGCACCATTCCCAAACTATCCATACATTATCACCAGAAGACTTCCCTCCAGTTAATTGCTGTGGGACCCATAAAAACTTACGATCTATGGGTTTATTTCTGAATTCTCAATGATATTTCATATGTCTGGCTTGCTTAATTACTGTATCTTTGTAGTAAATTTCAAATCAGACATAATTCATTTCCAAGGTTATTTTGGCTTCATTATATTTCTATGAATAGTAGAAGTAACACATCAATTTTGAAAATAGAAACAAATTTTGGTAGGGAATGTACTGAATCATAAAATAGTATGAGAATTTGTTTTTTTACCTGTACTTACATATGCTAACATGTTCTTACACACAAACATGAGATATCTTACTATTAGGATCTTCCATTTTTTGTTTTAGTTTTCAGTGTATTAGTCTTTCCCTCTTTTGTTAAATTAATTCCTTAATCTTTTACATTTTACATGTCATTATAAATGGAACTGTTAATGTTCTTTATTTTAATGTTTCATTGTTTATTGAAAGTGTATAGAAGCGATTGGTTTTGATATATAGTCTTGTGTCTTACATCTTCCCAAAATCAGTTTTTAGTTATAAGAGGCTTTTATATGGCTCTGTCAGTTTTTTCCACGTGCAAGATCATGTCATCTACTCACAGAGATAATTTTGTTTCTTTCTTTCCAATTAGAATGACTTTATTTCTTTTTCTTGCCAAATTGTCCTGGCTAGAACCGCTAGTACAGTGTTGGATAGAAATTGCAACAAGAGCCATCTGGTGTTTTCTTCTGTTTTGTTTTGTTTTTCTTGAACTTAGGGGTAAAGCATTCAGTGCTTAATTAGCATTTTAAATGTTAGCTTTGGGATTTTTTAGTTGTCCTTTATCAGTCTGGGCAAGATTCCTTCTATATTAATTTATCCAGTACATTACCATAAAAGAGCACTGCATTTTGTTGATTATTTTGTCTATTCAAATACTCTCAAGCTTTTGGCATGTACTCTATTCAGATGGTATATTACTTTATTTTTGAATACTAAATGTAACTTGTCTTTCTTTAGGACATCAATCCTTCTTCACATATTAATGAATATTTTTGCTAGCTTTTGTCCAAAGGTTTTGGGTCTACTATGTATATTCCCAATCTATTTTGGTGTATACATGTCTTTCCTTATGAAATGTTTTCCACATTAGGATATACTAGTCTCATAGAAAGAGTTAGGATTTCCATTCTGTACGTTTTAATTTTTTTGTTGAGTATTTGTGAAGGATTTGTATTACTGTCTCATAAATGCTTGATGGAATTCACCAGTGAACGCCATCTGGGTTTGTGGAAATAATTTCATTGCTAATTCAATTTCATTTAATTGTTCCTAGTTTATTTAGATTTCCCTAAGTCATCTGAACAGTCTATTTCATCTAAGTTATGAAATTTGTTGGCACACATTTGTTATGATATCCCTTTATAAACCTTTTTTCTGTGCCGGTAAATTTAATAGTGATGTTCCCTTTTCCTTTCCTGGTTGTAGCAATTGGAGGCTGCCTTGCTCTTTGTATAACATACAAACTATACTCTGTCTAGTTATATGTATAACATATAACTATACTCTGTCTAGTTAAGATTTTATGCCCTTTGTTCAGCATGCCAAAACTGTGTTTTGTTTCATTGGTTTTCCCTTGCTTTTCTAATGCTTCCTCTCCTCTTTCTACCTAATGTTTGGTTACTTTTTTTCAACATTCAAAACCTGCATTTTGTTTCAATGTTTTTCCCTGTTATTTTTCTGTTATGCATTTAATTTATGTCGATTTTGATCTTCATTATTTTCTCCTTTCTGCTTATTTTTAGTACAGCTTATTTTGAATATAGTTTTCTTTTAGTAGTTTCATAAATTAGATGAAATATTATTTATTTAGGTCTTTTAAATTCTATTATAGATATTTGCAGTTATTAATTTTTCACCAAGTACTATTTCAACGCTAGCTCATAAACTTTGTTATGCTGTGTATTCATTTTCATTTGCAATGCTTTCTCCTTTGTCTTTGATTTTTTTCTTGGCTAAGGTTCTGTTAATTTTCACATATTTAGAAGTTTTCAACCTTCTGTTATTGATTACTAATTCCACTGTACAAGGACAAAAGAAAATACTTTATGTGATTTCAATCTTTTATTTTTAGAGTCTTTGTTTATGATCTAATGTATAGTCTATCCTTGAGAATCATTCAGCATTACTTCAGAACAAAGTCTCAAGGTGTTTTAGCTTGAGTTGGCTTTTAGTGTTGATCCTTGCTAATCTCTATTTTATTGTCCTATCAAGACTGAAAACAGAGTATCACTGAAGTTTCTAACAATTACCTATTATCTATCTCTCTCTGTAATTCTGTCCATTTTTGCTTCAAATATTTTAGATCTCTGTTGCTTGGTGCACATTCATTTATTCAGTAATTGTTATGTGCTTTTGATGGTTTTATCCTGCTATTATTTTAAGTCTCTGGTAACAAAATTGCTTGTATTAGTGTAGTCAATCTAGCTCTCTTATAGCTACTTTTGTATGGTGTATATATTTTTATATTAATATCAAATTTTCTATTTAATATTCTCTTTAGTTTTTATAGTACATTAAATGTTCTATTAATTTCAATTCATTTGCATCTTTGAATATAAAACTATGCCTCTTTTAGATAGCATATAATTGAATCATATTTAATACATTAGAAAAATATCTAATTTTAATTTCTAGAAGATTTTAATTAAATATAAATCTAATAATGACTTTTTTTCCTTTAAGTTAACCAGGCAAAATTCAGCAGGATAAAATCAAAATAATTTAGAGTAGTTCATAAGTCCCTTACTCCATCTTACACATTTTATTTTACTGTTTATTTTTATATTTTGTTCTTAAATTAGATGAAATAGATGTAAAATAAAATGAGAAATTTTATCCATTTGCAAGTTTCTGATTTAGTGACATCAATTTGCATATTTGGCAATGATCACCAATATCCATTTCCAAATCTTTTATTACTTTCAACGGAAACTGAAACTACTTGAGCAAACACCCTTGATCCTTCCTAGCCCTTTATGATAATCTCCAGTGTATTTTATACCTTTCAAATTTCTTTCTCTGAAGTATTTCATATAACTGGTATCATACAACAGTTATGCTTTTATGTTTGGCTTATCTCAATATGTTTTCAAGATTTATATGAATTATGGCATTGATTAGAACTTTGTTTTGATTGCTGCCAAATGATATTACTTTATATGAATATATTTTCATTGTCCATTCTTCCGTGGGTACACACTTTGGATGCTTCCAATATTTGGTTACTACAACTAATGAATATTACCATATAAGTATCCGTTTGAAGTCCTGCTTTCAATTTTTTTGAGTGCATGTCTGACAAGAGGGGTTTTTGATTCATATGGTGTTTTTATGTTTAATTTTTTGAAGAACTGTGAAACCTTTCTGTAGAACCGTCTGTATTTTGTATTTCCATTAGCAGTACCTGAGGAATCACATTTCTCAAAATTGTCACAAACAACTATTTCTTTTTTCCTAATTACAGCTATCCTAGTGATTTATCATTGTAGTTTGATTTGCATACATTAATGACTAATGATAACAACTTTTTCATATGCTTGTCATTTGCAGTCTTCTATGGAGAATGGTAAGACAAGTCTTGTGCCAAAATTTTAAAAATCTTCTTCTTTTTTTGTGTTAAACTGTAGGTATTCTTCCCATATTTTATTAAACCATGACAGTGCATGTGATCTGTATATATATAGTATCCCATTCTATAGGTTTTTTTCACCTTCTTGATAATAGTACTTGATGCATAAAATATTTTAATTTTGGTGATTTCAATTTATCTATTTTGTTGTTGTTCTTGCTCAGTTTTTGGTGTCATGTGCACCATCTAGTGTCAAATTCATGATCAGGAATATTTATCCCTATACACTCACCTAAGAGTTTTATGAGCATTGCTTTTACATTTAGGATGCTAATTCATTTGAGTTAATTTTTCAGTGGTATAAAACAAGGACCCATACTCATTGTTTTGCATGTGGAAATACAGTTGTTACTGCTCCATTGTGGACAACACTATCCTTTCCTCTGTTGAATACATTCGATGTCTTTATTTGAATACCACTTGTCCATAGAGACATGACTCTATTTCTGAATTCCCACTATTATTAGACAGTTCAATATGACCTTTCCATGTACAAGTTCCATAATATTTTAATTTTTTAGCTTTATATTAATTGAAAAGCATGCACTTCTCTTGTTTTGAATTTGAGGACTAGTGTTTCAATTTATGTAAAGTACTGTAAGAATTTTAATAGAAATCACATCAAATATGTATATTATTTTGAATAGTACTGCTATAACAAGTATCTTAATCCTCCTTATCTTTGTATTTAAGTCATCTTTAACTTCTTTTTGTAATATTTACCTCCTTGAATAAATTTATTTCTAAGTATTTTATTCTTTAAGATAATTTTGCAAATTAGATTGTTTTTTACATTTTGATTTATCATTTTTATTTATAAAGACTGTTGGTCTGCAATTTTTTTGTTTTTTGGATGTCTTTCTGATTTTGGTATAAAGTTAATGTTAGTCTCTTACAATAATTTTGAAATAGTATTTTCTCTTTCTTTTATAAGAATTTCAGAAAGAGTTTTGTGAACTCTTCTTTAAACATTTGATATAATTCACCAGTGAAGACATCTGATTCTGAGTTTTCTTTAGTGAAGAATTTTGATTACTGATTAAGTATTTTATCTTGTTACATGCCAGTTAAGATTTATTATTACATTTTTAATATTAGTAATTTGTATATTACTAGGAATTTTTTCATTTCACCTGGATCATCTATCTTTGGGAAGTGTAATTATTCACAGTTTTCTCTTAAGACACTTTCTGTCATTAAAGCCAAGTTTATTTAACCAAAAGAAAGCTTTTCCTGCTTCTATAAATGTCTAGCAGAAATAATTTTGATTATTATTATTAATATTATTATTGCTTTCTCTCTCAAACATCCCTCAACATTTTCATTTCCAAAGTACTCAAAAGGAAAGAACAACTGGGATAGGGGAAAGGAGAAAAGGAAGAAAGGAAAAGATTTTATGTATGTAGGTATACATGTATACCTGCATGTATGTACATGCATGCAAGATAGATAACTATACTACTAATCTCTGTTAGTTCATCAAAAAAAACAGTTTGTACTGTCATCATTTGATCATTTTTATGCCTACATCTTATAACCTGAACAGCTATTTCTAAAATAACAATATGCAATATATTAGTCAGTGTTAATTTCTTACTATTTTTCTTGAAATTCTGTATCATTTCTAACCTTTTTTTCTGCTTTGCTTTTTAAAATAAAAAAAAACATTAAAAATTTTTTTTTCATTTCCAGAGATCTTGATAGGTAAGTGTCATATGCAATATAAATTTTCATCATCTGACTTTTGGAAGTTCATTGCCAAATATCTAGCTGGGTTTCAACATTTCAGAACTTTATTCTGAGTGAAGAAATTCATTTTCATTTTAATACTAGTGCAATTTGTATTCATAAATAATATAACCGATGCACATTTCTTAGTGGCCTAAGGTGAAATCTGGAATTTTCTTACTTTCATCGTAATTTAGGGAGCCAGGAAAATACTGATGACCTGGGACATATATGTCTTAAAATATTGACATTTGATTATGCATTATAAATTTCTCTACACACACACACACACACACACACCACACAATTTAACCAGAGTTGATGTCTTGCCACAATAATAACTGTCTTTTTGAATGTCTTTAATAAATCTTAAAGTAGAAAATTTCATCACTATTAACATGGGTGATTTATTCTTAGAAAACCATGGGAATTTTTAATAATGCTTAAACAGTCACTAATTTAAGAATTGGTAAGATAATTCTTGCTATATATTTTGAATAGTTGTGAATAATGCAACTAAGCATATATCCGTGAATATTTTCCCTCAGATATGGTAATAAGGGACTATTTTCCCTAGAATTGTCTTAAGAATTACTAGAAATTCAGATACACTTCAAATTCCCAGCTGGAGAATTTGTTTAAATGCTTATTCTGTCTCTTGTACTACCATGTCCCTAAACTGTTCACACTGAAGGTTACCAGTAAATTTCCCACTGAAGCACAATCCGTGAGCTGACTGATGACTCAGACTTTCTCTCAATCTTAA
>RJWM01016954.1:0-44258 GCA_004363535.1 Dasyprocta punctata | reverse complement strand
TTACCTTTTTAACGCCCTAACTCTATAACTGTCACATCCTTTAGTACCAGGGGTTAAGGCTTTAATGTATGATCGTGATGAGTGTTAGCAGCATAATTCAGTCCTTAATGAGTGAAAAAATAAACAGAATGAAGACTTAAATCATCAAAGAAAATGCAACAATTTGATTTGCAAGAAATGGCCAGACATGACTGGTAAATTGTAATGGAAACTGCTGACCAGAATTATCTCTTTATGATAAACATGGACACATGACTGATTAATTTAGTCATCTACTTAATGGATATTCTTTGATATTGGAATAAAAACAAAATTCTTAGCATGATCTACATGGCCTTGCACTATCTTTGATTAACTCTTGCCCTTCCATCCTTCCCCTGCTGAAATTCAAACACATTGGACTCCTTTCTGTTCTCTGAATGTGCTGTTCTTCTTTCTATGTGGGATCTTTGCCAATACCATTCCCTCTGCTTGGACGTATTACCATTTATCCATCAATCAATTTCATCTTTTCTCTGCTGGAATCAAATCAAAAGTTTAATGCATGCTAAACAAGTACTCTACCACTGGCCACATTCTCCACCCAATCACTTTCATGTTAGTGTCCTGTTCTTGAAAACCTCTTGTCTGTGTTCCTGGTCTAGTTTAGACTTTCTCACTATGTCCCCTACAGCAAAATCATTTTTCATTTATAGTAATTGCTACAGTTTGTAACTATGCATATGCTTGTATGTACATTGTGTGTACAGTAATCACATATATATCAATGACAGATAAATTTTTCTAACTCAAGGAATGATATACTGCTAATACAAGTTGACATGTGTAGAACATCTAGTCTATGAAAGGTGGCATTAGCTTTAATTGTAACGATTTTAAGATGCATTTTAAATTGATTGTATAATCACTTTCACATTTTATAAACACAAAAGCAGAAGCACGAAGTGCCTTTTAAAAAGTTACTGCTTATATTTGCACCTAAAGAGTTCTGGGTCATGAGTGCAAAGAACTGTGGCTTAATAGCCCATTCTTATCCAACATCTTATTCTACACAATAGGTTCTTTATCAGTTCATTATCATGCCCTTTCTGTTACATTGCATATGCCAAAATAAGTGCATTATGATAATATAAAAACAAAATTAAATGAAAGTCACACATAGTAAGAATAATGATAGTGGCATACAGAAAGTCAAGAGATTTTATCTCAGCAAAACTGAGCCAAGATTCAGCTCGTCTAACTTTAAAAAATAATAATCCTGGAAAGCAGTTAATGTACAATATTTAGGATTTCAACAAGTTTTACATTGGAAAAAATGAATTCATTTCATACCTTCTCTAAATCACTTCAACGGACAAATGAAGATGGGGGGTACTAGTTAAATAACTTAATGCTTGATAACTGAAGTATATGTTGATATATTACAAATCAATATATACGTACACACTAATTAACCGTAAGTACCTACTAATCTGTCTAATCTTCAGAACCTGATCTTCAAAGAGTAAATGTAACTATAATCAACAATTTTGAACCTCTGCTACTACTTACCCAGAGGTCATAGAGTGTCAAGGATAAAAGACTGGGTTCTGAAACCAGAGATACATGAATTTAAACTACTAGCTACTTTTGTGACAAAAGAAATATCAGCTAACTTTCTTCAAAATACAGGACACTATCTTATGATGTGGTAGTGAAGTTTAACTACATTGCTGTACATAAAATCTTAGAATAATTCTTGGCATAAAATAAGTATTAAAGATTTTAGTTGTTGCTTATTTTATCTCTTGCTCAAAGAATTTTGAGTTTGAGATTATTGTCTGACTCTTTAAATCTCAGTCTAGATTATTCATATGTGAGTTATCTTTTAAGAACAGACAAGGAACTGCAGTTTACTTAGAGCTAAAGAAGAAAGAGATACAAGAAACAAAAAGCACAAATATCAAAGTATGATGATTTAGACGGTTGTGCCTAAGACACAAACTGTACTTCAAAGGCAAGAGAAAATATTACTTGCTCATTTATTATTCAGTAATATACCTCTCTATTTCCCCATTTCCTATAAGCCACAAATCCAGACATGCAGATGCTAGCCTGGAAGCAAAAACTTGTGGAAAGTTAGCAGGTAAAAAAATACATATATTAAAAATATAGCTTCTTATCTAAGATAATACATATATATGTATGATACAAATTTTTTTTAAGCAATAACTCATCATCTAAGCAAATCAATCACTTAAGAAAATCATTTTATTTCAGGTGTTCTAGATTTCTCACATTTGCTCTATTTAATGGAAACATTTTGAAAAGTAAAGAAGAAAGAAAATTGATAGAGAAGGAATTAAGAGAACCAAAACAAGAGTAAACAACAAAAAATATGAGGAGATAAGGAAGAATTTGCAAGATGACCAGAAATCCAAAACCACCAGGAAGAGAGTCTTAAAACTGAATATAATTCAAGTAAATGTTAGTAGCAGCACGATTTTTAAATGTAATTATAACAAGGCAGATTTCAGCACACTAACAAGAAAGAACTGTAAGTCTAGACAGTCTTGGAAAAAAGACAGCTGTAAGGAATAAAATTTAGTGTTCAGATATGATTAAACTGATATGATTAGTCATGTGCAGAATTCCATACCATGGGGTACCACAGAAGGAGATGTCAAGTACCTTAGAGGCAATAACAATAGTTTTTTTCACCCATTAGCTATCTTTGACTAGTTAGTAAGGCACACACATGTGCACAGACACATCTACACACCTTTTGTTATAGGGCCTAAGTTTATCTTCTCACAGTTATTTTTCACTTTTTACCCTTATTTCTATTAATTTGAAGAACTATTGAATGAAAACCAGCTGTGTTAGTCTGTTTTCTCATGCTATAACTAAACACGACAGACTGCATAGTTTATTTTAAAAAAAAGTTTATCTGGCTTATGATTCTGAAGACCTGTTAGTGCAGAATTGGGAGGCCATATCTGCTGAGCTTATTCTTGCTGGTGGGAATGCCCTGCAGAATCCCAAAGTGGCACAGGGGCTGAGGTGCCAAGACAGTGTATCTTGGCTCGTGGCTCTCCTATTCTTATAAACCCACAGATTGATTGAATTAGTGTCCTACTTTTTTGGCCTCATTTAACTTTAATAAGCTCTGAAAGAACCCATATATACATATCATTAGATTAAGTTTTCACACCCTTAATACCTCACATCAAGTATCAAATTTAGACAAGACTGGGTATGTTCAGGGTGGTATAGTGGTAAACCAAGTATCAAACTTAGAAGTCAGTTTAGTGGGGCCATTCAAACTATAGAACAGACCAAAATTAAAACAGAACAGCAAATAGAAAACAAAACAGGGGAAAAAATCTTTGAGGTTTAAAAACCTAATAGCAATAAATATAAATTAAAAAATTGACAATAAAAGCAAAAATCAGATTAGGTAAGAAAAATATTTGGTTTTATGACAGTTATTTTAAAAACCTAAAATATAAAAATGAAAATATTAAAAGTCAGTAAATAAACACAGTAAATTTTAGAAATAATTAATACATTTGTAAAGATACTATAGATGATTTAAACTCATTTCACAAAAGATACAAGAAAATTGAGAATTAGAGATTAATGAAATAAATGCATAACATGATAATGCCAAAAATCAACTTAATTTTTACATATTAGTAACAAAAGATTAGAAATATAATCATCAAAAAGAATTAAGATGTGTCACATAAGCCGCCTGGCAAATGCGAGGTCGTGAGCTTGATCCCCGGTACCAAAAAAAAAAAAAAAAAAAAAAAGATGTCACATTGCTCTACCACCTCTCCGTGAGGAATGTAACCGTTATTTACTGTAACTATGTATTAATAAAACCTTTAAAAAGCAAATACAATTATCATCGTAACCAGGGTGAGAAATCCAGAATTACGTAAGGTGGTTTTGATGTAAATTGACCCCCAAAGCCTAATGTGTTTGGACGATGAATGAACTATGAGTTTATAGCTCAATATGCTGTTAACAGCTAGAGCCTGCACAAAAGAGGAGGGGCCCCTGGGACATGACTCGGAAGCATAGGTCTCCCATCCTGGCTCCTCCTTTCTTGCTGTGCTTTCTGGTCGCTATGACTTGAGCAGCTTTCCCTGTCCAGGTCCTTTCATCATGCATTTTCTGTATTAAAGTCAGTCAAGCATGAATTCATGGGTGGTATCAGAAAATATTCTGTCTACTACTACCGTCTAAAAAAGATTTAGAGAAGCGATATAATTGTCTTCAAATATCTGCTCTATAAACATTTTAAAGGAAGTAGAAAGCAAACCACAGACTGAGAGAGGATACTTGTAGAAGTCCTATCTGGCAAATGGTGATCCAAAGAATACAAACTATATTTAAAACTCATCAATAAGAAAATAAACAGTCAGTTTTAAAATTGGTGAAGAACTTAGAAATCCCCACCAATGCAGAAAAATAAACATATAAGACATTCCATATACAATTTATCATAGAAATGAAAATTAAGCAGCGCAATACTAGCATACGCCTTCTAAAAGATACCAAATTCAGAATTCTGACAATAGATACTGATAAAGATATGGAGTAAAATAAATTCTTATCATTGTTTGTGAGATTCGTTCAAAATAGCATAATTGCTTGGGAAGATGGTTTGGAGGTTTCTTACAAGTCTAAATATACTGTCACCATAAGATAGAATTCCTTTGAATTTATCCAAAGGTATTGAAGAGTTATGATCAGTGAAAAGCTTACACATACTAGTTTACAGGAGCTTTATTCATAATTGTCAAAACTTGGAATCAAGATGTTTATCAGTTACTTAATAGATAAATAAACTGCAATACATTCAGGCAATGGAATATTTTCATTGTTACAAAGAAGTTGGCTATTAAGGCATGAAAAGACATGGAGGAAACATAAGTGATATTACTAAATGAATGTTAACTACAGTGTATAATGTTGTATATTGCATGATTCTAACTATACGACATTCTGGAAAAGGTAAGACTATGTGGATGGTAAAAGGATCAGTGGCTGTCAGAGTTCAGAGGAGGCAGAAAAGCAATGAATAGGTGGAACCCAGGAGACTTTGAAGGCACTGTAAAGACTCTGTATTATACTATAATGGTGGCTGCATAGCATCATACTTTTGCCTGGACCCATAGAATGTGCAACACCAAGAATGAATCTTGATTTAAACTATGCACTTTGAGTAATAAAGATGTGTCACTACAGGTCTGTTAGTTGTAGCAAATGTACCATTCTTGTGGAGGACACTGATAATCAGAAAGGCTAGGAATGTGTAGGAGCAGGAGGTAGATGGATGATAGCCTCTTGATTTTGCTTTGAACCCCAAAGTATTCTAAAATAATAAAGTGATTTTTTTTGGTTTTTTTAGGGGGTTGTGTTTTTGTTAAAACACTAACAGTCAATGAACCAATCAGTAAGTATGATTACATAAAAATTAAATTCTATGTCAAAAGGATACCATTAAATATAGACTAACCAGTGTGAGGTAGAGATGTTTATTTACAAAACAAATAACTTTTACAGTGCTCATATCCAAATATTTAAAGACAAAAGTAAACCAAAAAACAATAGCTGACACAGCCATGGGAAGTGAGCATCTCCTTAATAAAAACAGAACACATGGCAACAACTGTTTCCCGTGGTGCTGAGTGGGGAATTAGCCTTATAACTTTGGAAAACAGTTTTTCATTATTCTGTTACATCCTTATGTTTTTTCATAAGAAAACTATGTTCATTGTAATAGTCACAATAATGTATATGGCAGCACATTCCTTAACTGCCTTGTTATGGTTAATTTCACATATCAATTAGACTTGACCAGTTATGTAATTTTGGGTAAACACCACTGTAATTGTTGCTGAGAATGTATTTGTAATTATGGTTAAAATTCATGTGAGTAAGGGCCGGGGATAAAGCTTAGCATCACAGCACCTGCCTGACAAGCATGAGGTCCTGAGTTCTATGTCCAGGACCAATAAATAAATAAATAAATAAATAAATAATTTCATATGAGTAGACTGAATGACCTCTATACTATCCATGAAGAAAAGACAAATCTTCAAAAAGAAAGAAATTCTCTAGAGTATCGTTAGAGTATCATTAGAGTATCATTAGAACCAAGATGATAATGAACCTGAGTCTCCAGACTGTTGTTCTACCTTGCAAATTTTGGACTTACCAGCTCCCTACATGAGCCAACAAACTAACCCCCTATTCCCTCTATCCCTGTCTTTCTCTTTCGCTCTCTATCTCTATCTCTCTATCTCTCTGTGTCTGTATATATATAAATGTATGTGTGTGTGTATATATACACACACACACACATACATAAATACATCCCTTGGGCTCTATTCATCTGGAGAATCCAGACTAATAAAATTCACAAAGCCAGAAATTATTCAAGTATTCATTAACAAAAAATAAATAAATGGCAAGAGAATCACACAATGAAATGCTGAATCCCAATGAAAATGAAATGCTACTAGAAAAATATGGACAGAATTCAAAAATAGTGTGATGATTTAAAGAAACCAAGCATAACATAAGATATGTTTCTATTTAACTGTAGTTTAAAGACAAGTAAAAATAAATTTCAGTGTTCCAGAGGGTTGTGTTTAGGTAAGTAGAACACAAAACATGATCACAATTAACAAAAGTAGTAGTCATTGTTGGAAGCAAGGATAAAGGAATATCAGGGGCACAAGAGAGATTTCTGGGGTACTACAATGTATTACTTCTTACAAATAAACTTGGATGTTTATTACCTTGGTTTTATTTCAGCAAAATGAGGCTAGTTTTCTTTCTCTTTTTATATATGTGCTATATTCCACCATAAAAAATTGCTTTAGCAAACAGGAATGATAAATCTACATTACGAGATAGGGGAATGAACTCACACATACAGAGACATTAGTGATAGTCTGATTTTCAGGTTATTTCTGTTCATTGGATGCTAACATGTTTAGACATTAGTGGGAAACCATTTTACTGCTAGAAAGGTCTCATGTTTTGATTTCCAGTTCATTGCACAACACTGTGAAAATCAAGACGACTGCAGTTAGGATGCCCTGCTTCTCCAGAGCTGGTGGCTGAGATGCTAGAGAGGCAGGCGTTCTTAAGAAAACAGTTTTTGCTGCAATAACATTACCAGTCTGCATGTGAAACAGAGCCTTCAGAGTAATCTGTCTGTGTTGTTTGCAGAACACATTAAAGCTGAGAAGAGCTAAATCAATGATCCAAGAACACAATGCTTACAACGGATCAGATCCTGAATATCTTTTTCAGCCTCCTGCAGCCAATTGATCACCTAACACTATTGGATCCAGGTGGTTTTGCTAATACATTTGCCTTTAGCTGATTACACTGATGTTCTATAAAACATTGGTAATACTCAAGACAGTTAATGAGAAGCCTTACCTGATTCACAGTGGCAGTTTAGAAATGGATAAGTCGTAACTTCTCCCCACACAAGCCGAGGATATGGAAAATAATGTGCTTTTGCCAGATTCATGTACTTTGGTAACCAAATGGTTATTTCCACCAGCTCATGCCTCATTTCCTTTAATTAGAAACATTTCATTTATAATATTTTATACTCAATTCAATGGGTAGCTTTTCCTGAGGTCAAACACTTCTGTTCTTTCTCCTGTAATTCAACTTATGCAATTCTACACTGTAGATTTACTCTAAAGTGATAGCCCATATCCTACACTTTGAAAGTCAGTCAGTTGAGTTCCAATAAATAATATGACAGTATGTTTTCAAATAAATAGATAAGCTGAATTTTAAAAATGACTCTGGCAAATACGGTATATAACAACAATAGAATGATCTAGATACAAAGAAGCACATTTACTGATAATGTTGTTTGTTTGTTTGCCTCCTAAAACCATGGCAACTCAAATGTTTTAGTTAATATACAAAACCAAGGCACTTGTGCAGGTTTTCCTGCTGTCTGTAAGTGCTGTTAAGTACAGTAAATGGGATTGCTGTTATGAGAAAGGTTCTTTACACCTGCTGTTTCATGACTTAAAAATATCACTCTCAGGATTTTTATTAAAAATTGAGTCTCTCTTTGTTTAATGATACTAGAATCAAATCTATTTCCTCCTTTTGACAAAAATGATGCCAGGTCCCTTTCCCTAGGAGTTACAATCTTTAATCAATGATAAGTGTTCCACTGAGGTCTGTATTGATAATAAAATGAAATCTCTCCATCAGTTATTATAAGGTTGACATGATTCAGAGTTTTCAACTCAGATAGGTGTTTTACTTGAAACTTCACAAGGTTAGCATACAAGGATTAAAAAGAATTTTTTAAAAGCTGTTCCATTCAGCCATAGCATGATAATTTAGTTATATTAAGTCCACTCTGCCTATATTTCTTCTACTTTCAACCCATTACACAAACACCCATATCCCAAGCAGATAGCTTTTTCTTTTCCAATTCTATTAGGGGGATTTTGCAAGGCAGGAAGCAAAAGTCCCTAACTTCTGCTGTGAAAATATCTAAGGTCAATAAGTGCCTTGAGGAAAAAAAGGGGAGAATTTTGAGATAAATGCTTGAGCAAAGTTTGGCATTTTCTTGAAAGGCAAGCCAAAAAGAAATGTTTACCAGGTGTTTTGTTGTCAGTGGTGAGGGGATAGAAGAGCTCAAGAGTACAGATAGAATGAAAATTGTATGAATATTTTCACCTGATATTGACAAGTAAATTTTTCTTTCTAAGTGAAAAAAGCTTCTCTTCTTAAAATACTTATTATCACTAGGATTCCCAAATCCTGAAAATATTTACACAATATCCAATATGACCCAAAAACCTAATAGGAATGAGGAAGAATCCGAAGTTCTCAAATCCGGTAAGTCTGTTAATGACAAATTTATATAAGTGAACAAAAAGCCACCTGGGTTGACTTGAACTTTGTAACGAATACAAAAAAATCATGACCAATGCATCAGCATAGCCAGTATTAAAAACAGGTACACGTCTCATAGCTGCGATAAAAAGCAAAACAATCTATTCTTCGCTTGCCAACCATTTCACTTCTTATCTATTTTCCCAGTTCCTACTATTTCTCTTTAAATCATCCCCAATCACAATATTGACTTTTGAGCATCAGTAAGTCATTAAGCCAGGTATGGTATTTCTCTGATCCAATACTAAAACATATTCCTTAGTGAAACACAGGAGTACTCAAAAAATACTTAATAAAGCTCCATACGTACACTACTTAACATAAGCAACACTAAGGAGATGCTATTATCACTGATTTTCCTTAGAAGAAAAAACAGGCTTAGCACAGTTAAAGAAATGCACACCTGCAAATATATGTCAAATAATAATTTTTAAAAATTCAGCTTTCCCTGTATTTCTCAGGGAGTTACTCCATCTATCATTTATGACATTTATTCTTGCATGTTTGTTCCTACAGCTGTTACCTTCAATATCTAGTATAAAATTCACTATTTAACAACATATTCTCCTAAACAGTTACATCTCATTCTAAGTGTTTTTCTCTCCAAAAATGGTTCAGGCATCTAAAGATTCTAGACAATGCATTTGATTTATTTACTATAAAGTTCGTGTTTTCTTCTTAGGAACTCATAGTCCTATGGACTAAGGAGTAGAATTAGAATCCTGGAGCCAGAATTAAAAGACCCACCTACTCTGCTTATAGCCTAGGAAACATGGAAAGCTCAATGTTAACTATTTGATGAAAGAGAAAGCATGCACACAGCACAGTAGGGGTTTTATATGCCTAAGTAGAGAATATATATTTTGAAGGAAAGATTTATATCTTTATTTATACACATACTTTTCAACAGAGAAATCTCATGAAAATAATTCTACTCAGGAACTTTGAGTTGTTAAAATTATTGCAAAACCACTGAACTAATTCTGCTTCCTATGTGTCATTAATAAATGTCTTGGCAACAAACATAACTGGTTAACTTACATTCATATCCTTATTGTCAGGAAAGGGAGAAAAAACTATAAATCATTCGAAAATTATTCATAATAATTTTAAAGCAATTGTAAAATTGAGAATCAATGTACATATACTGCCACTTTTTTAAAAAGGCATTTTATATCATTCAAGCCTCATCTTTAACCCAAGCATGTCTACAGTAATGAAAGTGTCACATAGGTTGCTAAAGTATATTATTAAAACACTAAAATATAAATCAGAGGAGGCACGAATATTGCTGTAGAATTTACTGGCTGTAAGCTATGTCTCATATTACTCATCAAAATTGAAAAAGTCATACTTATTCTCACAGGAAATTAAGGAGACTTGAAATGACTTAATGCAAGTTATTTTAACTTACAAGGCAGTTGTATAAAAGTGAGCAGATTAAATTCCACTTTCAGAGGAAACCTGAACAGAAATGGAAGTGACTAAAGGAAAATAATGCAGTAATGAAATAACTTGAAGGCTTGAAAAGTAATTCTTTGATAACACTTTTTTCATCAGGTCTCTCATATTCTTAGATGTTGGTGTCAGGAGCATGCGATCAGCAGCAATTGGAGGGCACACCCAATGGGCCACCCTTCTTGAGGTCAAAAGACACCAACTGAGGGAGCACAGCAGGCAGTATTCCAAGATGCCACTGACACACAGTTCATGATTCTACTTGAGGAATTCCTAGACGTGGTCTCCACCCACTGATGCCCACATAAAATAAGGTAAATGGCCTGGGCTAGGAGTTCCCAACTGTCATTCATTTAGATATCTGAAGTATTATTCATATATAATATATGTGTCAGTCAGCTTTCCAACACTGTGACAAAATACCTGAAAAAATAACCTTGAAGGAGAAAGGATTTGCTTTGGCTCACCATTTCAGTGAATTCAGTCAATATGCACATGGCTCCATTGTTTACGGGCCTATGAAGATGAGCAGCACCATGGCAGCCAGGGTGTGGTTAGTAAAGCTGTTAACCTCACAGCACTGAAGAGGAAGAGTGTTTATGGGTGACATTTAGATGTCCCCCAAGGGCCTGATGCTCTCATAGGTGAGACTTTTAGAAGTTGATTGGATTAAAGGGGCCTATACCTGGATTGCTCTTAGGAGGTGGGGTCAGGTAGAGAGGTGAGATGCTGAAGACAGGTCCAGGAAGGATTCATCTCCCTCCCTGACTTTCTCTCTAGCTCTCTCTCTCTCTCTCTCTCTCTCTCTCTCTACCTATCTGTCATGCTGAGAAGAGCTCTCCTCTACCATGCCATTCTGTCCTAGAGCCTTCTGACTATGAACTGAAACCTCCACCACATATAAGCTGAAATACACCTTTCCTTCTTTAATTTGTGCATGTCAGATATTTTGTCTCAGTGACAAGAAAACTGATCAAGATAGATTTGGGTACTGGAGAAGGGCAGTCATTGCTGTGACTGTACTTGACCATGTGGTTTAAAGCCTTTGGACCCGGTTAGAGAGACGAATTTGGACAACTTTGAAGATGATGCCTGGAGAAACAGTCATCCAATGTGGGAAGCTGAGTTAGATGGGAAAATCTGGCAGGAGCTCAGAAGATCAGAAAGCAGACAGAAATGAAGACTGTAAACACTAGGCTAGGGTCTTCCCAGTTGAGAAGAAGAACTCCATTGGCAGTTGGACTTCAGCCCATGTGTGTTATACTGTGGCAAAAAGTTTATCTACATTTTTCTCATGTCCTGACTATGTGGGAGACTGAAATTAAGTACAGTTTGATAGAGGAAATTTCAAAACAGTCCAATACTCAGGCTACTGTTTTTAACCAAAACAATTATTTCTTTCTTTAATTCATGAGTGTTTGGAATTATGTCTCAGTGATAAAAACAGTGACTAAGACATACACAGAGAAAGAGAGAGACTCCATAAAGGCATACCCCAAAGATTCATTTCCTTCAACTGTGTCTCACCTTCTAAATTTCCATCATGTCCCATCAAATTATGAACCCATTAATGGATTTAATCCATCGATAAAATCAGAGGCCTCATGATCCAATTGCTGTCCCTATCTGTGAACATTTCTATGTTGGGGACCAAGTCTCTGGGAAACTTTCCAGATCCAAACCATAACAATGTAATATGCAGTAAAATATTGGGTTGGGAGTAACTTGTTTTGCAAGGGTTCTGTAAGATGAGCAAACATTTCTGATAAATTTCAACTTGATAAACAAGCTATGTCTTGCAATATGAGTACCACACGATGCAACACCAAACGTCACATGATCACAACTGACCCATTGGATCTTCTCTCTCTCGCTGTGGAATTGTGGTCCATCATCTCCCAACAGCAAGAGATCACAGAGGAGAAGAAATCTCTTACTTCACATGAGGTTAGGAAGATGTATAAAATGGGTAAAATCATACAAAATTTTATAGAAAAGCACTACCAAAATAAGACTGTAGTGATGCGATTGATAAATCTATTTAACAATTATGCATTGCCACATTTCCACAAAATCCTGAGAAGGAGACAAAAGCAAGTGTCACTGGACAAGTTCCTTGTTAAAGCTGTATAATAGGTAAAAGATTTCACTGAGCCAACCATGAATAGCAGAAATTCCATTAGTGATAGCGAAAATCATCCTACACAATAACTCTCCTCTCATCTCTCCCACATCAGCCAGGAACTTTTTCAAAAGTAAGTGCAGGTTAATGTGTTTAGTTTTCTTTATATTTTTATTTTTAAATTTTGTATTACATTACAATGCTATAATCAATTTTATATGAATGATTTTGGTTTATGAAATCAATCATCTGAGTTTCTATTGTTTGTTACAAGGAAATTTGCTTTGATATATAAGTGCTTTGGATTACAACCATGTTTCAAGAACAAATTATGCTCACAAGCAAAAGTTTTACTGCATTTGAAAAGGTATTCTTATATACAAAAAATTTAAAAAATAAATTGAAAAATCAGAACAACACAAGTACATATAACGGTGCCTCGGTTAATGAACTTAATTCATTCCATGATTCTGGAAAAGATGGCCAGGTCTGTGTTTGTGCAGGAAAGATGACCACGGTTGTATTCATCACCTGCTGCAGAATTTGCAAACAAAAACAAAATTTTGCAAAATACTTCCGTTTGCAAGCCAAATTGTTCACAAACAATGGTTATATTAGTAAATCAGTATGCCACTGTATTTTTGAAATGTAAAGTAAGAGTAGTCATTAGTCATCTTGTTTTCTAAAACGATAAAGAAATCAACCACTATATAAAATCTTTCCTCAATTACATAGGGATTGTGAGTGTCGAAAATTCAGTGTATATTAAACCCATGCAAAAAATTTTGTCTGTAAACTAGAATTATGTGATAGTCTCAGGTAATTAAAAATAGGCCCAATAGAAAATGCTGAGTATCTATGGCCCATAAGCACTAGAACCACAAGTGGCCACGGACCTTATAAAAAGCTATAGCACCCACAACTGGATTTCCAAATTCCTCTAAGCACAGTATTTTCCAGATGAGTACTATGATGCTAACCTTGGAGAAGAGGATTGGCAGCCACTGTTGTTGTAGGTGATACATAAGGAAAGCAGAAAGGCTAACTGAGCCCCTGCACTAGATAGTATACTATGAAATTCATTTCAAGATTTTATTTCACTTTTAAAACATTCCTGCATAACAATTAAGAATATCCTCATTAATGGGTGTAGAAACTAAGTCTTGGGGGGGGGTTGGATTATATTTGTTCAATATATGACTTGTAAATAACTGAGTTGTAATAGAAACAATCACGCAGATTCAATCCCACACTTTTCACTTCAACATGTTCTTAATTGTTAGCAAGATATGAAACAAAGAATCTAATTTAAATATGACTTGGATTCACATTATCTTAAATGAATGCATTGACATTCATATAAGAAAACTAACCTGTAAATATGTCAACCTTTATGTGACAATATGAGAAGATAAATTTATGTATAAATATGATTGATTTCTCTCAATTCAAAATTCTGGAAAAAAATCAAGCAAACATAGGCATCAAACTGAGCAAAAATAAATCCAAGGTGACTGAACTATTGAAAAACCAAATGAACAGTATATATAGGAGAAAGGCCTTTTGAAATCACATTTAACCTACAGAGTTTTGTCATCATTGTTGTGTTGAGTTTTCTCATTCTAAATCAAAGTGACCTAGTAAACTCAGTGATCCAGTTACTCAGATTTCCTACATGAAAATTCACAAATTCTCAGTACATAGTTTATGTGCAAAGGAGCATACTTATGCTTGGGGACTTTTATGTATATTGCAAAATACATTGCAATGATTGCTGAAGCCAATTTTTAAAACAAAGATCCAGTAATTATCGCCTGAAGTTTGAATAGCTTCCCAAAGTGAAAGACAGGATTCCTTCTGATTATCGTAACATCTCTGATATAATAAAATATCAAATATTTGAAAAAGTAAAAAGACAACAGAAAAGTTCCAACAACTAAAAGTTTCCGTTTCTTCCCAGGGAAAACTACTATTAACATTATTATCAGAGGGAATTTAAATAATTTTTCTAAGTATAGTTTTATATCTAGAAAATATTTTAGAGGATGTATATAAAATTTACCCCAGCTAATATTAATTCTAGATTTGTAAAATCTTAACTTGAAAGAATCTCTTCCAACAAAAATGGACACTAAACTAAACTGTACTGAACTAAATGGAACTGAACTAAACTATACCCTAAACTAAACTGAACCAAACTAAACTAAACTAAACCAAACTAAAAAAGGGTAGGTCAACCTTACTAAAATTGGCAATCAAATTTTTCTCCCATGAAAGGCTGAAACAATCTGTATGACTTATCTGAGAAAACCTAGCCACTCAAACAACCTCCTCACCTTTTCTCATCTTTTCCTTTTCCACACCATTGGAAATTAATTTACTTTAAACCATCATCATTTAACTCCTAATCATTATAACAGCCTCTCAACTGGCTTTCTAGTTTTATTGCCCTCCAATATACCTCTCTCATAATTACCAGGATGTCATTTCTGAAAGTAACGGTGACCGCTCCCCTGCTTACAATCATCTGGTTCTGCATCCTTTATGGAGACACATCCTTTATGTGACGGAGCCTCTACCAATTTGGATTCTGTTTGCCCTCAACTTTCATCATTTCTCAAATGTAAGTTTCACTGTAGACTCACACTCAACTTTCTGGAGTCTCTTAAATGAACCATTTGGTTTTGTTTTTTCCACTTTGGCACAGTTTCTTGTACTCTTTGGGTTCCATTTTCAGGAATGCTGTTTTGCTGTCCATGGTTTACTTGAGAACAGCACAACTTTGACAATTAGCCAAGACTTAACTTCCTGTGGAAGAAGCACAGTATTATTCTTCTTTGATGTTTATATCCATTTGATTTAATAAAATGTAATAAAGTCTTCAGAAGAGCATGACCTTTCTTATTATGTTAACATGTTTAACCTCTGGGGAATGTCTGCATTTATATAATTACGCAAAAACTTAATATTCATAAAAATATGTTGTGCCTATAGGGGTTACAATGGATCTGTCTCATTAATATTCAACAGTGCCACTTCTAGTAAGAATCAAACATCTTTCTTCATGGATATCAAACACTAAGATGTCTATATGCATTTTCTCTTCATGTTTTGTGAATAAAACTGCTGATGTATGGGGACTGCCAAAGTAGGCATCTATTATCCCAAGTACCATAATATCATAACACCTTCATCCAGATAACTTAATAGCATTTTCCTGATTCAGATCTTACATAGCATACTATATATACACACATCATCATCATCAATATCATCATCAGATCATATATAGGATAATACATACACAACCCACAGATATAATTCAAGGTGCACAAAATGAAATAATAAATTTTAAAGGTTTGAGTTAAACTCTGGTGAGAAACTAGTAGGGGCAAGTTGCTTTCATTCTTTTTGTGTCAGGATTTCTTTCAAGATAAACCTCTGTGTGTTTAGATTCCAATTTCTAAAAATAAGATGAAAAGCAGGTGAAAGCTGGGCATAGTGGTGCACACCTATAATACCAGCACTCAGGAGGCTGAGGCAAGAGGATCGCTGCAAGTTCAAGATCAGCCTGGGTAACAAGTGAGCTAGCTCAAGGCCAGTCTGAACTGTATAGAAAGACCCTGTCTCAAAAAGACAAAAAAAAAAAAGGCAGGTAAATAATCTCTCAAAAGAAATTTTGAAAGTTCTTTAATGTGAGCAATTATATAATAATTATTCACATAAAAACTTGTCATTCACCCATATATACATTCAATAAGCATGTCTGAAGCATCTATTATACCAAGAAATATTGTGGGATCTGAAATTATACTTAAGAATAAAATATAAAGTAGGCTAAGTTCCTATTATGATGGAATTGACATTCTGAGGGAAAGCAGAACATAATAAATGACTAAGTGAATAAAGTAGATAAATAAAAAATATTAGGCATTGCTGAGGACTATGCAGATGACAATTTTAAGAAACTTGCAAAGAATGGAGATATAGCTCAGCAGACATAAGAGCCTGTGTGGCAAGCACAAGATCCTGAGTTCGATTCCCAGTTAAAAAAAAAAGAGAGAGAGAGAGAGGAAAAGAAAACAAAAGAAAGAAAGAAAGAAAGAAAGAAAGAAAGAAAGAAAGAAAGAAAGAAAGAAAGAAAGGTGTAGCCTCATATGTTAAAATACTTGTCACAGACACCTGTGCATGTCCAGTTTTATTTTGTTCTCTCATTGATAGTATGAAATCCTCAACAGAGGTACTATCATTTGGAGATGAAGAGGGAAAGACTAACGGAGAATGAATCACTTGTCCTGAATCACAAAGTCAGTGTGGAGCAGAGATGTGAATTCAGTTTGCAGGGTCTGATTCCAACTGTGTGCCCTTCTGTGACTGTGCTCTCAGATGGTAGTTTCAATGTCCACTGTGTTTTATCCTGTGATTTTCCAGGAAAGCAACCTTGGAAAAACCCAGATATTTAAGAGGTAATGTGGTTGGAACTTTTTAGACTGTACATTACTATGCAAAACAAATTTAACCACAGAGAGAAAATTACAGCCAGCTCAATGAAGCATGATTAGGGTAAACAAAAATAAATCTTGCAAAAGAGAAAGAATGATACTTTTTTCTTAAACTAGAGAAAACCGAACAGGGCCTAAATTCTCTCCACGGCATCTAGAGACAACTACCTATAGTAAGAGATTGCTTTCACAACACACTTGAATGGATGGGGTCGCTGCCACTGGTTTCTTTGACCATTTTCTCCCTGTCTCCTGAGGACATGCTAATTAGAATGCAGACAAAAGACTTTCGATGGTGAGTACACAAGATATGCTCAACAACTAGGGTGACTGTTTAAGTTAACTTATTACAGTAAAAGATACATTGCCATTAATCCCCATCAAAACACTCCCCTTTTGTTTCAACACACTTGTCTCATCTTTCTTGAAATGATTATGGAATTTCTCCATAGTGTCTAGCTATGTTGTTACTGCCATCAACATCCTGAGTCAATTCAAAACTTTTTTTTTTTTTTTTGCGGCACTGGGGATTGAACTCACAACCTCGCGCCTGCCAGGGCAGGTGCTTAAGGCACTGAGCTAAACTCCCAGCCCCAAAACTTTTATAGAAATTTCTTTCAATTAAAAATATTAATGTCTGTTCTCATGTATCATAGTCACTAAATCTGGCACCGTGTAACTTCTGGCTCTTCCTCAAAGTCAAAATGACCATGAAAACTTAATGGTTTCAATCTATTCAAGACACTGCAGCAGTCACAACAGCACAGCAAAAGACCCACACAAAAGAGCACTTCCCGAACTGCTTCAGAAGGTGGTAAAGTAATGGAATAAGTGTGTTTAAAGTGAAGGATAGTACTTCGAGAGAGATTAATGGCAATGTGTCTTTTGCTGTAATAAATTTTTAAAAATTAAAAATTCATCATATTTTTAACACACATTGTAAATGTCAGGATGTGCTCTCTCTTTCTGGGTACCCTATGAACCAAGACTGTGCAACATCAGCATCCAGTGTGGAGATAAACTAGAGGAATCTTTGAGATCAAATAATCAGTCATAGCCCACTGGTGGTGGTTTTGACTATGACATCCACTCATAAGTGTCTATAGGGGAAGTATTTATATCTATAAAGACACTATCATGTCGCCTCTTCCCTGATGACAACAGTGAACTTGCCTCCTGAACCACAGCTTCTTTTTTCTCCCCAAATAGCAGCATCATTTTTTAAATAGCTACCTTCAAAAACACAGTGCTCTGTCTAGCAATTCTGAGATGAAGAAATTGTTTCTTAGATTTCTTACTCTAAGCATATTCTTTATCCAATCTCATGAAAAACTCCTTAAGTTTACAAATAGCTTTAAAATAATTCCTCCACAAGGTCTTTGTAGACGACTTGCTTTCAAGTCTGACACCACCCTGAAAAAGCATTCAGAGAAAAATGAACTAGAACTCACAGGGAAAAATAATTTCTATTTGTACATGTAAAGACTTTCATGAGTACAATGATAAATCTTCAGAGATTCTTTTTTTGGAAAAGCATTAATATTCTTTGTTGGATGAGATTGTGCCTTAAAAAGGTCATAAGAAAAAAAAAGGTTATAAGATTTTTAAAAATTAAATACTTTTTCATCCAAACAGCTTTGACACTTTGCAGTCTTAAATATAGAACACTTACATGTAAATTGTAAAATTTTAAAATTCACAAGTAATGATTACAAAACTGGCAAGAACTTGGACAAAGATTTATATCTCAAAGGGGCAGAGAAAAAGTTATAGTTGCAAATTTTCTAAATGCTTTAGAAACAGGTAGGCAGTGGCCTATAGTCAGGGAAAAAAACTGAAGTTCAGTAGTTTAGGCAAGCTGAGGAGATGGTTAATGTCATTTTGGCTACTATTTTGGTTAGAAGAATCTACATGGGAATTATATTATATATATGTATATGTATGTGTGTGTATATATATATTTATATTTATATACATACTATTAGTAAATAGAATTTAGTCCCTTATACTGGGAACAAAGTTTCATATTGCACACAAGTTAAAGGGTGATGGGCTGGAAGGAAGCAAACAGAACAGTTAACAGTGACACTGGCCCTTCAAATTTATACCTTACCAAACCTAAGATTAACTTTGTGCTATGGACAGCCCTTTTTGAAAGCAGCGGTTACATTATTATTCAGGAAACAGTCAAAAGTACAGCTTATGCTTCAGTAAGAAAAGGTGCAAACAGATAGAACAAATAGACTCTTAAGCCAAATATAATATTCACTAAACTTCCTGTTCTACCCTAGGAAATAATGATTGCAGTCAGGCCCCAATCAGCCTGGACTGCATTCTCTAACTCCAATTTCAGTTGCATTAGCAATGCCTATCCAAGTTCGCTCTTACATAACATCTTCTTTGCTCTTTTGTTTCTCTTTCTACTTTTAAATGTAATAAAGCAAAAGCAAAACATTACCCTCCACACAATGTCAGCCTTGTAAATACTTAGAAATGGGAGAGGAAAGAACATTTCTTCCTATACCCCACTCTTCCAAACATTGGAATACAATCTATGTAACATGTTTAACTAAGAAATGCTTAGAAGTAAAAGAATGTCTGTAGCTTACATAGGAGCATTTATTTGTTGATTTTGCCTTTATGTGTTAGATGTTTTACTGGTTTCATGGGAGATTGATTTTAAAACTTAGGTTTGGTTCAGGAGAACTCCACAAGTTTCTTAAAAGGAGTTAGGCAAAAGGCTCACCAAGGCATATAATTCATGTGGAAAGGAAAGGACACAACAGGCAAGCCCACATGTGAAGACATATTTTCAACATCTCACCAATTTCCTTTGCTTAGAGCCTACCAAGGTGAGTTACACAACCATGCCAAACCAAGGAAAAGGGCAAATGTACTCTTCCCACCAATATCAATGAATATATCTGAATGGTAATTCAGTTTCTAATAGAATTCAAAGGATCTTATGCCTCACTCTATATTTTCTTCAGTGAGATAGAGGCCTATCAAATACTAAACTGAAGTCTACTAAATCTTAGATGGCTCAGATTTCAATACTGAGTTCCAATATTTTCTAATTTTACCTCATATTACAGTAGGACCCCCTTTGTGATCATTAACTGTGATATGTCATCCTGACTTGAGTAAGAACTGCATAGCAGAGTAATAGTTTTGGGTGTATCCATGAATGACTGACATATGGTCTAGCAAACTGAGGGAGACTCACCCCAGATGTGAGTACCACCAACCAGTTGGCTCATAGTGTGGCCATAATAAAAAGAGGAAGAAAGGAAGTGTCCCCTTTTTGGAGGCATTTCCATGTTTATTATGCTATTGCCTTTGAATGTTGGTCTCCAGTTTCTTTTTTCTTCCAGTGCAGAGTCTTCAGCTTTACAATGCAGATACACTCATTGGTCCTCACAAGCTTCCAACACAGTCTTAGACTGGTGACTACAGTGAGTTTAAACCTTCTTCTGCCATGGGAGCCTCTGGCTTTCCAGCACACAAACAGGCATTTTGGATTCTTCTGCCTGCAGTCCTATAGATGACTATTGTGCCTCTTCCTCCTTTGATCCCATAATCTTGCCTGATGAATCCTTTTGTGTAATTGGACATGTATTTTAGAATGGTTCAGTTCCTCCTCACAACTCTAATATACTCTCTACCTGAGGTTTCACTCAACTATCTTGATCATCCTCTGTCAACCGTGGTCTGACAGTATTAACTGGAAAATTTCAGAAATAAATGCATCATAGTTTTAAATTGAATGATATTTTGAGCAGCATGATGAAATCTTGCATGCCCCACTGGAAATCATCCTTTCTCCAATGCATCCACACTGTTCATGCTGTCTTCCCATTGTTACTTAGTTGTCATTTCAGTTATGAGCTTCCTATGCCAGTGTGTGTCACAGCATATATTGTATTACATTTGTTGCCTTAAGCAACCTGTAATTGCATTTGTTCCCTTAAGCAACCTGTACATAGTAGCCTAATATCTACGTCATTTACTTTACCTCATCTCATCACATACACATCATATCATCTGTTATCACAAGAAGAATGGTGAGTACACTACAAAAAGAATTTCAAGAGACCATATGCATCAGTAAAATTATCACAATTTAACTTTACTCTTTGTTATAGTTTTTAATCTCTGTACTTCGTTATTAGCATGTATAGGAATACAACAGTACATATATATAGTTTCATGGCACCTACAGTTTCAAACATTTACTGGGGATGTTGGTTACTCCTACAAACAGGAGCTCTACTATGCATGAAGAAGTCACCCATTTTCAAGGAAAATGAAGTGGTTGGAGGGTTTTGAGGTTAGCTTTTACAAAAGTGAAGGCCTTAAACATAAATTTCTTCATTCCAGAGACCAAGACACCTCAAGGGTGTTGCTTATGATATCTTTGACCAGCTGATGGAAGACAATCAACATTAATGATAATACTGTATTAGCCACTCACAGTGCCTGAATATAAACCAGCAATCTGGATTAGGTTAGCATTCTTTATTGCTGCTGTTTAGACTTTTCTTGCAGATGCCAATGAAGTAACATCAGGAGATCAGAAAGTGATTGTTGGCCTAATATAGGTAAACTTCCTCGTAATGACTCAGCAAACAGAAACTAGAACTTCAAATGTACACACTTGGTACTTGAGCTAAAAGCAAAGTGCCTGCCTACTGCTTCTCTTCAGCCAACTGTTTCCAGCAAATCTCTATTGTCACCTCTTTTATTTGCTGTGAAAATTCCAACAAATGTGATCTTTCTTCTGTTCATTTACTAATGCTCTGTGAACAGATGCCCCAGCTGTGTTTCTTTGCCTGCTCTTCCCTTTAGCCCAAATCAAACTGTTTATGCATTAAAAGCCAGAGCTTCCACCAAGAGCTAAGCAACCATTTCTAAGCATCCAGAAAATTGTGTTTTTGTGCTGTAAAATTTGTGGTAGAGAATTTAATAGAAGCCAAAGGATATTTGACTCAAAAATTGTTTTCAACTAAAATTTTACTCTTATGTTTCTTTTTTTGGACTATAAGTAATGATGCTTAGACAAACTAACTCTAATAGCAGAGAAAATCTTCATCACAAGAACTGAGTGCACACCAATCTATGGTAAAGCAAGTTTAGGCTAAACTTGTATGCCTAGGAATTTTATATGACTTATATCAAAATTTTTTCAAAAAGCCCACTTGCAATGGAAGACTTACTGTCAAAATGGATTATAACCATATTTTATTTGATCTATGAGCTTAAACAATTCAGTTAAAACATACTCTTTATACAAATTCATCTCTAATAATATATATGCATTTAAAATAGTATCCTGAAGTTGGTTGTGTTTCCAACAGTTTCTTCTAGCTGCTATATATACAGTTAGTAGTAACTTCCTGTCTGAGTTCATTTATGAGGAATATGTCCTTCATAATATTAAAGAAATCCCCACTTCCTAACTGATTAATATTCTTTACTATTTATTTCTACTACCACTTCAAAGTGCTGACATCTCTCCAATCAATTTAAAAAGTTTCAACATCAAACTTAGTACTATGTATTTCTTCAAAACTTTTATGTCACTTAGAACAATATAACACACAATGCTATTCCATTCAGTATGAATCAAATCCTTTGATGAGATACTTAAGTACTGGTCAAAAGAGAACCTAAGTGACAGAAACCAGTGTACTACAGTAAAGGAATTAATACAGAAACATACTGGATGCAAGCACTTACTGTAGTGGCTTGTAAGTTTTGAAAATAACATACCTTATAATCAGTGATTTGTGACCAAAATGGAAACCATTTCAATATATATGTTTATATACACTGTGTGAGTATGTGCATGTATGCTCACAAGTAAATGCACAAGTCTATATGCCTGTGTGCATATATCTGCATGTGTGTTTACGTATTTCCTAAGTACTATTTCCAAACTAGGACTCTATACCCATAACTTCTTTCTAGGCCAGTGATAAATAATGGATGCTCTACCACTAAACTGCTTCATCTATTACCCTAAATAGTGAAATTTGTGAACGAAAGATTGTTTCCTACATCTCTGGTGAGCTTGTCAGTTCTACATCTTCCACCTGATACTCTACTCACTACCCTTGCTTCTCTCCCACAGTAGTTTGGATGCACTTCCCAACCACAGGAAGGAAATCCCACACCTTGTGACTGGAGACTATTCTGGCACCAAAGACTGAGAAACTGCTGGGTACCTAGCTAGCATGCGTGAGGAGTCCACAAGTCCGTGGCAGCAAATAACTTTGCAGCCACTCTTAAGCAGTGAGGACAAGAGCAGCTGGATAAATACATTATTGTTTTTCTTTCAAGTAGTTTTGCAATATATGTCATAAGACTCCTCAAGAAATCTTGCAGAATCTGACACCAGTTGCCTATAGCAGTGAGAACTCAAAAGCATCCCTGTACTGTCTTTCTCTCTACTCTCCACATTTTATACTCTTCTTCTCCTTCCTTTGGATCACACCTTGAGTGAATTATTATTATGGAAGCCTTTGTCTGAGGACTTTTCTCCAGAGAACACAGGCTAAGAAGTAATTTCTTTGTAAGGAAGCCAAATGTTGAATGATATTCACCATCTTGCTCTTGTGTGTGAAGTATATAGATACTTTATAATATTTCAGATATTTTGAGCTAAATTTGGTGTTTTCAAGTTTCTTCTAGTAAGCCAATAACTCCATTATAGAAAGCAACTAACCCAATTAAAGGTTATTGTCACTATTTTAAATTTTATTTTGTGGCAGACATTATGTAACAATTTGTTCTGATATCTTATTTAGGAGCAAACTTTCTTCCTAGAAAAGTGCCCTTCTAATGTTATACAATGTATCTTAGGAAACTGTAACCACAGAAATTGTCTGCCCCGTTTATTTTCTAATTCAACCCCACACAGAGATTTGAAGAGACAATGTGCTCAACTAGTAGACCACATTTTTGGTGCAGTTAGGTGAGGCTATGTGACTAAATTCTGGGCAATAAGAAGATAGAGGAAGAAAGCAAGACTCCCATAATTTCTCTTTAGATGCAAGCAGAAACAACCTTCTAAGTATTTGTTGTCCTTCCTCCCGATGTCTACCTGGAAAATAATTGTGATAACTGGACATTTTACCCATAGTTTGAACAATGAAGTGTAGTAACTAAAAGGGAGAAGTTTGAAGAATTCTGTGTCTGTGATGATAACTAAATTGCTAATTCCGGCTGCAAGCTACCTACCTCCAGACTTTCATTATGGAGGGAGATATAATCTGATATTCCTCCAAATAGCCATTATTAAGGATTTATCTATTACATGCATTTAAAAGTAATTCTGACATTAAAACTCTACATACCAAAATGGTCAGCAATTGTTGATGACATTGGTGGTCCTCATCCGTGGTAATACTGTTCTAAGGAATACTAGAAAGAATCAGGGCACATTTTTGGTTGTCATCATCTGAGGAGGGTTGTTAGTGGCTTTTGATAGGTAGAGGCCAGAGTTAAAGCCTACCATTCTGTGTTGCAAAGATTATCCACCAACAAATAATTATCCAGCTGGGCATGGTGGTGCATGTCTGTAATTCCAGTACTCAGGAGACTGAAGTTAGAGGATTGCCACGAGTTCAAGGCCAGCCTGAACTATGAAGAGAGACCATCTCGAAAAACCAAAAACTAAATAAATAAATAAATGTCTAGCAAAAATTATCAACAGTGTCCAAGTTCAGGAATGTTGCATTTAACTCAGTCACACACCCACCACAACATCCCTCATATAAATTTATTCATCTGTACAAGAAGTTACCCAAGTGGTTGTTGAAATAAACCCTCTTTGCTTGTTCCTTTTGTTTTTAACCTTTCTGGCATTACATTTTTCCCTTTAGTTTACCAGGAATACAGCAGCAAATTCCAAATGCCCCAAATTACATTTTTCCCCAACATTCTTTTAATCTTAGGGAGGTCTTGATGATAGATAGCAAAGCAAAAGGAGAATTTGTTTTTAGAAAAGGGAATGAAATACCAGATATAACCCAATTGCACAGATTTTATTGATGTCCTTCTACAGCTAGAGACATTTACCACTATAGGAGATGATGTAACACATATTCAATTATTCTCTCTGCACTTTGCTAAGATTTAAAATTATTTTCTGTTCATTTTCTTATTAAAAAATAAAAGATGTTCATCATTGAACACTTAGAAACCATTATTATTGAGCAAAGGGAAGAAAATTACAACCATCCATAATCCCAACAGACCCAGAGAAACTATTAATTCTGCAATATATATGCATCCATCTCTTTTTTCTATGAACACATATCATATTAGTACATAAATGAGACCATATTCTACTTATTCTTTAAAGCCATTACTTTTTACCCACTTAGAAATATTACATTTTATACCAATAATTACTCATTTACCTTTCAAAAGCATAGAGCTAACTTTTAAAGGGGAAGATGTTTTCTGTCTGTCTTTCTTTCTATCTGTCTCTCTCTGTCTCTCTGTCTCTGTCTCTCTCTCTCTCCCTCTCTCTGTCTTTTTCTCTCCCCATGTCTCTCTCTCTCCCTCTCTCAGACTCACATTTTCAGATGGTAAAATATTTAATGTTTTACATATTTAATATATTTCCCTTTGAAGCCAGTAATAAGATGTACATTTAAATATATAAGTAAATCTGCTAGTGGAGAAAAGAGACTTCCTTTACTACAATCTTAAAGTATAAAATGAAAGTTGTTAAAAAAAAAAAAAAGACAGTTTAGAAGGAGCTGCCTACCTAGAAAAACAGCAGGTTAGGACTGTAATTGGCAATTATCACATTGAAATGCTGCTTAAGCAATGAAAATTGTGAACTAGCATTATGTTCTAAAATATTTTGCGTGAACTTCGCAGGGATTGATCATTACAGACCGAGAAAACTTCAGCTGGTCTACTAGACCACACAGCCAGGACAAACACAGGTTTGTATTCTCTGGCCACACTTCTACTGAGTCACGTGTACCTACTCGTTTAGATAGAAGAAAGAGAAATCAGATCTGCTCATTTCATACTAGGTGTCTACTTGAGTGTGTTGTCTTATTTTACAAAGGAGAGAACTGAGCCTACTCAAGCCCAAATTGACTGATACTAAAGATTTAAAATCATTCTTTTATGGTATTTATTTCCCGAAACACATGTGACAGTTCCAGAGTTCAGTCACGTGAGAAAAGCCCTGGTTTGTGACTCCTGGCTTCACTTTCTGATGGGATGAGGACCATGAATTTCTCTGTTGTATTCAGACCAATGCTCTCTACTCATCCTGAGGAAAGACACGGGTTAATAAATGCATTAAGAGATATATACATACACACAAAACACTGCAAGAGATATTAAAAGTGAACTATATTAAATTAATTTCCATTAAAGTTTTCCCAGTTAAATTATGCTTCAGGAGATGACTCTGTATTGTGTATACCTCAACCCATGCTGTTACCTGACTCTGATTCTGTGAGAGCTATTTAATAACTCTATAAATTACAGGTAATCCATATCAATGCAAAATATTTACTGTATACACATGAAAATGAATACTGTCTGGTGCAAGGACGGCTTCTTCTCTCTCTTATGAAAAAGCTAGGACTACTTCATTAGGGAAAGTTTCACTAGGCAGGCCTGGGTTGTTCAAACCCTGCACTTTGCAAAAAAAGACCTTCTTCAGAACCAATTGTTGGTCACCTTCTGGAAGATAACCTCAGAGACCTTACGATATTTTGCCCAATAAAAATGCTTTTATCATTTTTAAATGCTTGGTCCCTTTGAACTAGTTTTCCCAGAACAGTTTTCCTGATAATGTGATTTATGGTGAAAGCCTGTTTTCATTCTGGAGGCTTTGGGATGGACTGGAGTGTGAGGAGCTGAGATCAGTCACATGGGCAAAGTTTGCCTATCTGACTGATTCCCAATAAAACCCACCAATACCCACACTTGGGTTAGCTTACTCTCACACATGCCACATGGATGCTGGAGAATTAAGTGCAACTCCACTCCACAGGGACACCTTGAAGCTTATGCCTGGTTTCTCCCAGATTCTGTTCGAACTGCTTTTTCTATACACTGATTTTAATCTGTATTTTGCTAAATCATCTATCGTCCTGAGAATAATTTTAACTTCTGCTTCCTCCTAGAAAATCACTAAACCTGAGGGTGGTCTTACATGTTCTTTTCAATATTTAATATCTATTAATGTGTCTACTCTTTGAATGTTCTATTGAAGCAGTTATTACATCACCCTCATTCTCTTATTAGTGAGTTAAAAAATCTTTACCATGTAATCATTTTAAATCTGTAAATTATTATTTCAACTTTTAGAGTACCTTTTGGCACACCAAAGTTTCTTCAGACAAATACTGGGAGACTTTTTGAGCTGATAAATGCAAACAAATATTCTCTCCCTTGAAATTTTGCAACTGTCTAGTATGTTACATCAAGACAATTCTAAAACTAAATCTACACATGTAGCACTTAAGTACTTATTAGCAAGTAGAAATAGAGACAAGTTATACCATGTGTTCAGGACTCAAGCTTTCCCCATGAGAAGGCTCTTGAGAGCTCCCAGAAAGCAGATTCGATGAGACTCAGCCTGTCCTTAGTATGCCAGGTAAGAGCAGTGTCCTCCATGAAACAGAAGGTCACAGGGCCCCAAAAGCTGCACTGATGCTTTTCCACTGTCCAGTCTGAAGAATTTTACAATCCAAGGCAATTGTCATGGGGATAACAAACTTTCTGAACCACCACTCATTTCTCACTTTTATTTCACCAATGGAAAATTATTTCTAACACCCTGCATGGTAATAACAAACAACTCCTCTTGTGTAATTTCCATTTAGGAGTGCTAAGTTACCACCTCTAAAGCTGTTGATATCTGATTAAGGTGCTTCCTATGTTATTCTTTTTAACCACCTCTGAAGCGTGAATTCCTGAAAAATGTCCTGTACATGGGAACTTACCCTAGAGTGTAATTTAGAGTTAACTTGCATACACAAACATTTATCACATGGTTAATGCCAAAATAGTCTGAAATTCCAGTCAAAAAACAAAAGTACTGTAAGGAAAAACAGAAATGCAAAAGCAATCATTATCATGGTTGTTTTTTTTTTTCTGTTTTCCTTTCAATATGCTTTTTCTTGTCCGTTTCACTATCATTAATCAGAAATTATTAATCACCTACTACATATGAATAGGATTGTTAGGTAACTGAGTGACAAAAAATGATTAAATCTTGGCTTCTTCAAACAGAATAGAAGGAAAATCAACATTTACTAGTGTTTTAGCAGGTAGAAATCACTTTACAAATACTATATTAAATTTTCATGATAACCTTTAAAGGTTTGTATTATGATCACCAGTGCATAGAAATAAAACTGAAGTTCAGAAAGGTAATGAATCTTGCCATGCAATATGGTGAGACCCCTGACTGTGACAGGGTCAGTCCCTCCATAACCTAGAATCTTTCATGATCGCATTCTATCCTTCTTCCCCACAAAATGTACTTGAGTAAATACAGTTACGTATGCATTAGTATCTAGTAATCTCTGTCAGTGAAATTAAATTAACATTCAACCAGTGATTTTATATGACAACCACAATGATTGGTATTATATATAGCATCTCATTTTCTCAAGAGTTCTGAAGGCTTTTACAGGTTAGTACACAGTTGAGTTGATTTAGATTTAGGGACATTGAATTGATAGAATACTACGTTTATGTAGTTTTTGAAAAAATGCTCACCAATTATAAGGTACTGCATGCATAGCAGTTATTTTTATTTTTAAACATTTTTTCTTTTAGTTTTCAATTTAAAGAAAAGCTACAGCCATATGAACCACATCCAGTTTTTCCCTGTTGCTAGCCTCTTTCAATTTTATGGTGCATTTGTCAAAAAGGACAAATCAATACTAATGTATTACCACTAATTAAAGTAAATAATTTATCCAGATTTCACTAGTTTCTGCCTAACATTTTCGTTTTTCAAGATCTTATTCAGAGATTTAGTCATCATGTCTCTGTAATCACCTGTAGACCATGATAGTTTGTGGGGAGTTTTTTGTTTTTGATGACCCTGGTGCTTTTGAACAGAAATGCTCAGATAAGTTGTACAGTGTCTCTGAACTGGCATTTATCAGATATTTTTCTCGTGGTTGGACTAAGAGGATGGCTTTTAGGGAAGAAAAGCACCAAAAGAAATAACATTCTCCTCATATCATACTATTTACATTATCCAAATGACTGATCAACTTTGATACTACTAACCTTGTCCACCTAGTTGAGGCAGGATAAGTCAGATTTCTCTGATATAAAGTCGCTTTGTGCCAAACATTCCCTGTACTTCATTCTTGAAGGAAGTCACTAGTGTGTGCTCCGCTTTCTTGTGGGAAGAGTATCTACATAAGTCATTTGGGGTTTTTCTGCAATGTAGATTCATCTACTGTCTCCCATTTACTTATTTTATTCAATTATTTATATCAGTATGAAATTGTAGATATTCTATAATTTAGGTTACAGTCCAATGCTACTAAATTTTGCTTACATTGTTCCTAGATTTGGTCAAAGGAAGCTCTCTCAGTTAGATCCTCAGAGTCCTGGTTGATGTTGGTGTTTGTAGATCCATACACAATATGTGGGTTTTTAACAAAGATGTCCTAACTTTCAGGCAATAAAAATGTTCCAAGGTCATTTTGTATGTTTTATGTTCAGCCCTAAAATCATTCATTACTCCAAGAATGCTCAGTTCATTTGAATATTAGAGAATGGTGTTAGAATTCAAAATACAGGCATTGAGTATGTTTATTGCCATCAGGTTATAACAGCTACTTAACTACTTAAGTAATGTAAGTGCTTCGTTTCTTGATTCAAGAAACTACTCAAAACAATAGTCTTTATATATTAAATAATTTCATGTACAAGTACATTTCAAAGTATTTGAAAGAGCTTAACTTAATGTCAACAGGATTAAATATTATTCGAAGGCTGCTTAAAAGTCTGTCCACTATCACCTCTTCTATTCAATATAGTGCTGGAGACATTAGCCAGAGCAGTTAGACAAGAGAGAGAAATAAAAGGAATAAGGATAGGAAAGGAAGAAATTAAATTATCATTATTTGCAGATGACATGATACTCTACGTAGAAGACCCTAAAAACTCCATTGAAAGACTTTTAGATGTAATAACCAAATTCAGTAATGTAACTGGATACAAAGTCAACACTCAAAAATCAATAGTATTCCTGTACACACACAAAAAAAACAAATTTAATGAGAGAGAAAAAAGAGAAACCATACCCTTCACAATAGCATCCAAAAAAAATGGAATACTGAAGAATCACGCTAACAAAGGAAGTAAAGGTCTATACAGTGAAAATTATAATACTCTGAAAAAAGAAATTGAAGAGGATCTCAGAAAATGGAAAGACATTCCTTGTTCATGGAGAGGAAGAACAAACATTGTGAAAATCGTCATTCTTCCAAAATTGTTATACAGATTTAATGCAATTCCAATCAGAATACCATTAGCATACCTCACAGATCTAGAGAAATCATTCCTAAAATTCATCTGGAACCAGAAGAGACCTAGAATAGTAAAGGCAATTCTGGGTAACAAAGGCAAGGCAGGAGGCATCACAATTTCTGACTTGAAGTTATACTACAAAGCTACTGTGATAAAATCAGTACAGTACTGGAATCAAAACAGACCAGAAGATCAATGGAATAGATGAGAAGATACAACCAAAACTGCAAACATATACAGCCACCTTATCTTTGACAAAGGGGCCAAACATGTACATTAGAAGAAATATAGCCACTTTAATAACTGGTGTTAGAAAAACTGACTTTCTGTATGCTGAAAACTAAAACTAGACCCATGCCTATCACCATGCACTAAACTAAAGTCAACATGGATCAAAGATCTAAATATTAAAATAGAAACACTAAATTTGCTGGAAGACAAAGTAGGTAGAAATCTTGAAGACATAGGGGTAAGCAGAGAATTCTTAAACAAAAATCAAACTGCACAGGAAATATTCCCCAGAATCAGCAACTGGGATCTCATCTTATTAAAAAGTTTTTGCATATCAAAAGAGATACCCAACAGAGTGAAAAGAAAACCCACATATTGGGAAAAATGTCCTTCAGACAGAGAACTTCTATCTAGAACATACAAAGAATTTAAAAAACCCAGCCCCCGAAATTCAAAAACCCAATCCAAATATGGGCATCTGACCCAGTGATTTAGCTCACTGGTGTAAGCACCTACCTGGCAGGTGCGAGGTTCTGAGTTCAATCCCCGGTACCAAAAATGGGCACCTGAGATGAATACACACTTCTCAGCCGAAGAAATACAAATGGTAAATAAATACACGAAAAAATGTTCAGCATCATTGGTCATTAGAGAAATGCAAATTAAAACACCACTTAGATTCCATCTCACTCCAGAAAGAATGGCCAGGATCAAGAAAACCACCAATTACAAATGCTGGAGAGGCTGTGGGAGAAAGGAACTCTCTTCACTGTTGGTGGGAGTATAGACTGGTGCAACCACTGTGGAAATCAATCTGGAGGTTCCTCAAAAAGCTGGGATTGGAAGTCCCACTTGACTAAGTTATATCACTTCTGGGCATATTCCTAGAAGAACTGAAAATATCATACCACAGTGATAATGTGCACCCATGTTTATATCAGCACAATTTGTAATATGTAAATCTTGGAAACAACCCAAATGGCCATCAACTGAGGAATGGATAAAAAAGATGTGATATTTTTATACAATGGAGTACTACTCAGTTATGAAGAGGAATCACATTGAGGCTTTTATAGGTAAATGGATGTGACGAGACTATACTCATAAGTGAAATAAATCAAAGTCACATGTGTAAATAATGTATTGTCTCCCTAGTATAAGAAACTGAAATTAAATAAGATAGAAAATCTTCAATAAATATTGTGAAAGCATAAGAAACTATTCAAGGGAAAAAATAAGTCAGATAGGAAAATGTAGTAAAAAGGAAGAGAAAAGAAAAAAAGATATTAATTTGCATATCACCCTTAAAATAGCTAAGAGGATTGTACTAGTAATTAAATTAGTTCTTGAAACAAAGCAGTCAACATTTATGGGATTAGATCAATTTTGCATGTCTATATCTGGTAATCTGAGTAACTCTTTTGAAGATAACAATGCAAAACAACAAACTTTGTTATGTTCTTATCACCTTGTTTTGAAAGCCTATATTGCTATTGTTATTGTTTTGGGTTCTTTGTTATTGTTATTTATTTGTCTTTTTTGTCTATTGTTTATCATGTATTTTGTTTTGTTTTGTTTTTCCCTCTAATACAGAAAAAATAGATGTACATGTATAGGCTTATACATGCCTAGAATTTCTCCTAAAGAGTTTAAAAGAATTGATTTTATTATGTGTGATTGTATGAACAGCTACTTTGAAGAAAATGAGACATTATGGCAGCCATTGCTGATTTCCTATCATACTGTTTTCCAATAATGCTTTTATTCTTTGTTTCAGTTAGTTTTAGTCTGTTTTCTATTAGTTGATTTCAGTATGGGTGAAGGTATGGACAGCTATTTTGAAGAAAACAAGAGACGTTAAGGTAGCCATGATTGATTTCCTATTTTTGGTTTTGAAGGCCTGGAATGCTTTCATTCTTTTCTTTTGATTGGTTTTATACTATTTTGTTTGCTTGAATTTATTGTGTGTGAAGGTATGCACAACTATTTTGAAGAAAATAAGAGACACTATGGTAGCAGCTGCTGATTTCCTGTTGTCTTGTTTTGAAGTTCTGTGTTGTTTGCATTGTTCTGTTCTGATCTCCTTTATTCTGTTTTGTTTTGTTTCATTCTCTTTAAAATAAAAAAAAAATGAAAAAAGAAAGAGCTGCTTAAAAGTGAATATTAAAAGTGACTATGTACTCCAGGGTAATTTCCCAGAAAAATTTAAAAATCGTACCATGGCAATAGATGTGCAGCACAATTTGTATTAGCTAAATTTTGGAAACAACCCGAATGCCCATCAACGGAGGAATGAATAAAAAAGATGTGGTATTTTAATGCAATGGAGTACTACTCCACTATAAAGAAGGATAAACTCGAGGCTTTATAGGTAAATGGATACAATTTGAGACTGTACTAATAAGTGAGATAAATCAGACTTTCACCTGTAAACACTGTATGGTTTCTCTAGCATAAATACTGAAAGAGTAAATAAGATCCAAAAATTACAGTAGATATTGTGAAGGTGAAAGGGGAAGAAAGTGATCAAAATGAAAAAACTGAGATGGGGGAAAGGAGAAAAGAAATAAGGGAGCAGATTATATAGATATGTATATATGTACATAAGATAGATAATTATACTACTAATTTCTATTAGTTCATCAAAAAGAATGGTTTGTGCTTTCAGTTTTATCATTTGTTCATGCCTATATCTTGTAATCCGAGTAATTACTTTGAAGATAATAATATGCAATATATTAATCATTGTTAATCTATTATTTTGTTTTGAAATTCTGTATTACCACTTTTATTATTTTTTGTTTTAAAATAAAAAATAACTACACATATTGACATATTAATAAAGACATACTGACCTTCAAACCCAGTCATTCAGGTTTTCACTTTCAGTTTTTAAAATTGTTATTAAAATAATGCTTTCAAATACTCTCCTCTGTGTACTACAAGAAAAAAATTACCCTGAAATCATCCTGAAACATAATACACATAACTGACAAACACTCTAACTGAAACATATTCCTGCAACTTCTGCATACAGATATTCCTTAATGACCTATCTGTTTAAGGACTGTTTGGACTTATAACTGAAGTGCACTTTTTGGATTTAAAATCTACCCCTCGGACTTATAACCTTTCTTTTTTTGGTACAACTCTGTACATCTTGTTTGTGGAACCTCCATGCTTTTTGCATAGCACATCCTGTTTACATCATAATGCAACATTTGCTGATTGTACTGTATAGTACCACACTATAGTTTTATGTTACATTATACATTACACTACTACATGTAAAAGTTAAGCAAAGAAAAACAGAGTCATTAAACTGGGGTTTCCTTTGACTATTTCTTTTCTCTGTAGGTTGTACATACTATGTACAATTCCTCACTTTAACAACCAATTCATTTAATAACCTAGTCTCAGTAACTCAACTCAGTAGTTAAATAAGAAGTGTCTGAATCACCTTAAACAGACTCCTAATAGACTAATGAGCAGCAGATTCAAATCATTCACAAAGGAGAAACCCAAATGCCCCATAAACATGTCGATAGATGTTAACCTTTCATAGTGTAGTACTTTACTATGGCTGCTTTCGGCTGTTTTAACACAGAATAAATTTATATTTTGCAGTTAAGTAGAAGGTCTCACAAGGATCTCATGCACCTAGGATCAAGTTGTCAGCCATGTTTATTATTCTTGGAGGTTCTAGGAATAAATTCATTTTCTCAAAGTGGAAATGTAGGAAATTTATCACTTTTAGAGGTCCTGCTTCCCTGGCTAGGACCTCATGCACCATCTTCTAAGCTAAAAATGTCAAAGCAAGGCCTCTGTGCATGGACATTTCTCCGATTCTTCTCTTTTGCCTCCCCTCCTTTAACAAGTCTTATGATTACATTGAATTCACCAGTATAATGCAAGTTAGTATCCCTATTTTTACAGTACCTCATTAACAATTTTAATTCCATCTTCAGCCTTCATTTCTCATTTTTATGCCACAGAATATATTCACAGTTTCCCATGATTAGAATAGGAACTTCTTTGAGTGGTGAAGCAGGGGACTCAATTTCTGCTGGAAACAATTAGTAACCACATGAAATAAATTAAAAGAAAGCTCATGTGCCCTCATCAGTTGCCAAAGGGAGTACAGGCTGGTACAGTCACTTTGAAAGGAATTAGGTTGTGTTCCATAATTTGAAAACAAATCATATTTCTAGATAGAAAAATGAAAGAAAACCAAGCAGCTGGGTACGCAATGTCTAGTATCATTTTCATTCTCTTTAATAGCAACAAAATGCAGAACAAAATAAAATAATTTTCAACAAGAATGGAATGAATAAAGTTTGTGCATTCATGTAGCAAAATATTACATATTACATAGCAATTAAATACATAACACAGATTTCAGGTATATTCTAATGTGAATATATGTCATAAATATAAGGTAAATTATTTAAAGAGTTATAAAATTAACATTTCTATAATTGTTTAAACAACACAAATACATTTATTGCATGCATGTAAATGTGCATTTTTTGTTATTCAATGTAGGGGCTGTTTAAGGTTGGAATATAAAATTACAAATGAAAACTAAAAATATAGGTACACAAATGCATTGAAATTTAGACTGAAAAAATCATAACTAATTAATAAAGTCACTTTTCTCTGAGATCCATAAAGCCAATTTATCAGAAATACCACCTGGCTTCCCTTCTACATAGATCTGTCCCCAAAGCAGAGAACCAAATTTGAGGGGTAGGGAACCTAACACTGTTGCTTATCTTTACTGCCTTCAGGAAAAAATAAACTATCTTATTTTTTTAAATTTCATTTTAAAGAGGATAAAACCAAGGAAAATAAAACAGAATAAAACCAATCAAAATAAACCAGTATAAGTGATACAGGACTTCAAGACCTTACAAAACTAACAATAGTTACCATAATGCCTTTTCTTGCCTTCAGAATAGCTGCAGATACCTTTGGGTGTGGTAAAAATTGAACAGAACAGGATAGAACAGAAACAATAAAAACAAAACAATGAATGCAATAAAGGACTTCAAAATGACTCGATAGTAAATCCAAAATTGCTACCATTATATGTCTTACTATCGTTCAAATAGCTGCTCATGCCATCAGATTTAACACAATAAAACAAAAAAAAGAGAGAATAAAACCCAATCCAACAAAATGATGAAAATGATAGGGAATCACTGCCTGGTGAGGTCTGGTTCTTTCCCTCCGCAGTCCGCAAATGGCGCTGACTCAGAGAGAGAGGCTTGGGTGTGGCAGTCCCTACTTGGGCAGCAGACCATGCATGGTACTGTAAACCATCTTATTTATATATCATGTAAGAGCATAAATATATAGAAGCCTACAATAGCTGTAAGATTTTCTTCCTTTAAAAATCAATGTATAAACCAACCAATGAAGTACACTTTGCTCACTACAGACCTGACCCTTTAAGCACCTATTTCCCCGCCCCAGATTCAATATTTTTTCCAACCCAACTATCTCCTCTCCTTGACTGTTGATGTTCTAAGTGTGTGCTCATCTCACATTTAGGTCTTCAGGCATCCTCCAGACATCAATGGGGCTCATTCCTCCACTTAGGTGGACCTTATGTAAAATGTCACATAGGAAAGAATTATCTCCATACAAGCCATCCTGTTTAAAACAACTCCATATTACTCTATTCTTTCATCTTCCTTCCTTGATTTTTCTTATTACTCATCACATCCTAACGTATGTCTAATTTTGTCTCTCTCAAGAATATAAGCTACAGGAGAACACTGACTCCCTGTTCACTGCAAATCAGAGTGCACATTAAAGGCACTCTGAAAAATGGTTGCTCCTGAGCTATTCAATGAATGGTTGAGTAATTGGAGTTGCAGTAAGTATTTTTAAAGTGTTAAAAGGAGAAGGAGCATTTCCAGGTTTGCAAGGATTGTGATTTACCTGTAAAGCAGAGGTGAAAACAAATACAGCATCCCTAAGTAAAAGCAGCAACAGATGTAGTTAGAAGACAAGCAGACAAGGAAATAAGTGTAGCAGCTTGTTTTCTCTGAGATGTCAAGTTTGTAGGAAGAAGCATCACTTAAATTGCTTTAAAAGTAGGCTAGAAACAGGCTGTGCAAAGTCTTAAATGTCATGGTAAAAATTGTACAGTGAATTGTCAAGTGTTAAAGATATTTTTAAAAGGTAATCATACAGAGTCATGCATCAGAAAATTAACACAGTTGTGTGAAAGATGAACTAAACAGCGAAGCCATGAGAATCAGAGAATATAGAAAACTATTTAAAGCAAGAAATCAAAAGACTGGAATAAACCACCAATGTTGATACTTTCTCCTATGAGAGACTCAGCAGAGGTCACATATACACAATAGCCATAACCCTTCCTGCAAGTTACAGTCACCTTGAAAGCTTTTTCAACACCACAAAGTTGGAGTACACTGCAAATTAATTAAAATAGAGCATGTGTTTTAGGGCTCATGTACTTGTATGTTTTCATAAGTCCCCCCAGTGATTGCCACATACAACCAGATTTATGAACCACAGCTAATAATCTGGGGAATTAATTAGGATCAGTGATTCTTAAAGTTCTAGTCTCTTCAGCATTAACTGGAATTTACAGAAATTAAACTGATTTCTAATCTGTTAGAATTAAAACTCAGCCAGAACCAGAGTTACAAGGGTGAGACGAACAATTTGTTTCTTAGCAAGTCCTCCAGGTGATTCTGATGCACTGAAGTTTGAAAATCACTACTCCACATTGCCAGATTTATAAATTTAGGATAAAATATTATTTGTACCTTATGTGAAATTCTAATTGTATTGGGCATCCTGTATTTTACCCATAAATCGTAAGTTAAGGGAATAGAATTACGTTACAGTAAAGCTGACCTTTTAAGTTTACATAGAGAAATGACATCATCAATTAATGAAAGGAAATAGGGTAATAGGAGGAGTTAGCTTTGTAGAAAATGGTGAATATGGCTGTAGATATTTTGGGATTAGGTCATCGGGGAAATCCAAGTGAATGTCCCACAGATTATACTAGAAATAGGCAGACATAAATTTCTGCACAAACATAATAAATAAAAATTATGTATCAATGAAAAAGGAGTAGAAAGGATAAAATTTGAAGAATGTACCTATTTTGATGACAGAAGAGAACTGAGAAAGCTTCTGAGATGGAGTAAAGGTATTTCTTAATGAATTTAGCCCCAGATTTTTGTCTGAACTTTATATGATTAAATATTAATTAATTGTGCTTCATATATCAAAAGTACAAGAAAATTCTTTGAAGGCAGGAGCGACAGATATAGCTTTGTTAACAATTTTAATCACACCAAATCCTAGTATATTAACATACGCACAGAGGTTAGTCAGATAACTTTCAATTAACATTTAAAAAAATATGACTGACAAAATTAGTAATTTGACATGAAATAAGAAAATTATCAGTCACTAAGATACAATTTAAAATGAAAATTCACTTGTCACAGTGCATCTTGGGCTTAAGATGATATCAACACAGCAGTAAGAAGCTTTGTTTCATTTTTCTATAAAACTCATGGGGAAGGAGAGATCAACAGTATATTTTCTATTTGGAAGGATGTGAAGCAACTTGAATAGCTTAACAATGATACAGGATATTAGAACAGAGACCAGATTTAAAAGGACATGGGAAAATTGTAAAACCATCAAGCTGGAAAAACAATGCTATATAAAGAGTGCTTAGTGTTTTATTTCCTGAATATACTTATGTTTAAATGGACAATAAAAATGCTATTTTCCTACAGTAATCAATGTATTTGGTGGAACACTTTTATATTTGGAAATATGGATGTTGTACTTTTGGCTACTGAGCCTCAACTGGCCTTGTGGTAGGTTGTACTGCCATTAAACAAGGAATTGGTTGTAAAAATGAGTCTTCATCTCAATGACAAAATTTATTGCTCCAATAAAAGGAAAGTCTCCCAAGGTTCACTGACTCCACTCTGCTGAAAAAAGTGAAAGTAATGTTCAGGGATTTTTCTGTATTATATGACTGGGTCATTGTAGCAAAAGTAGGTGGAGGTGGTGAATAGTTGAAGATATTAAAGAAAGTTCAGCCTAAGGGAAAAAATAGGGGATGCACATTCAGGTCATCAAAATAAAAACGAACCTCATTTGAGAAGGTTCAAGCAAAAAGCAATCTGAGTCTACTTTACTCTATGGGATTTTTGTTGGACTTTCCTACTGCACCAGTAATCAATTATTGAAACTGCCTGTTTGCACACTGTTCAGTATTATCTTCCTATTGCTGCTGAAACAAATTACCAAAAATTTTTCTGGTATGGAGCAACACAAATGTATTATCTGATAGTCCTGGCTATTAGTGTACAAATTGACTTTCACTAGGCTAAGATTAAGGTGTTGGCTAGACTACTTTTCTTCTGAGATTTGCAGAGAAGCGTCTATATCCTTGTCTTTAAACTTCTCTAAATATTTTTTGCATTCCTCTTCTCATGGCCTCGTCTTTCCTGTTCAAAGTCAGTAACGTCCATGGTTTTCTTTGTGTCATCAAATCCATGCTGCTTTCTTGTGTCCCTCCTCATGTAAGTATCTTTGTGGTTACTATGGATGGGCCAATCCAAATAATGCAGAAAAATCTCCCAATGTATGTATTCACATCTACAGAGCTTCTTTTGTCATAGGAGGTGATATACTCATAAATCCTATGGATCGGGAAATCACTGGAGGTCATTATCATGCTTATCACAGGCAGCAACACTCTTTGATTGTAATTTGAATGTGTATGCTTCATAAAGAGCAGATTCATAGGATTAAATACTTATTTTAAAGTGTGCCTATTCTTTCTCCTTAAAGTCTCATTAGCAGTAAGAAAGATGCCCATTAGTATCTAGGTGGTGATATTTTTACATGCCCCCAAAATAACAGAGAAGTCATATTAGATATTTTATAGACCTCATGGCTATTGAAAAGTCAACAAGATTATGATTTTATGCTTCTATAAAATATATTTCACATAAAGATATAGAAGAAGGAACTTGTAGTAGAAAGGTTGACATTTGGTCTGATCTTTTTCTTAAGCTATCATCACTCCTTTTGAATCTCAGAGGTGAAGAACAAGAGAAAACGAGATAAGATGAAAAGATGAAATCATATCCATTGCTGCAAGGAGATAGAACACTCATGAGATAACTGAAGCATCATACACATAGATGCGTCTGAGCACAACACTTAAACTTGGCAGAACACATAGTCTAGAATAGTGGATGTTTAATGAGAAACAGAGTAACAGGATACAGCAGATCGATGCTTAGTTACAAGGGAAACACAGAGTGGGTGGCACTGAAACAAGGGAGAGAATAGAACACGAAGTACAGTTCTAGCACCCAAGCAATAACTGAATGGATAAATGTGGCAGCCAATGGTGAAATCCTATGGATTAGTGTAAATGTCCAGGACATTGATTTGCAGAGTGTATCCAGCACTTGGATGACAATCAAGAAGTATGTTAATGAAAGAAGCACACCTAATGAATAAGAAGGGGGTTAGAAAGGAAAAAAGGAATCCAGAAGGGAAAGCAACATCCACTTTGTTAAGAAAACAGAAACAGCACTAAAGAAACAGTTACAACAAGAAAAGCATGGAGTTGTTAATACTATCATAAAAAGAAATTAAAGCAGGTGAAGCAATGCTTCAATGGGCCACTGGAAAGTGATAGCTTAGCTCTCACACAAAGGGCTCTGGTTTTGAAGTATGCCTGGTTAAAACACTCATTGTAGATCATCCTGAAGGATCATAGTGAGATGGGAAATTTAGACCAAAGACACAATAAAAAATGTAAGATAATAGAAACATTTCTCTGACATAAAACAGCTAAAATTTTTTTTTGTCTTATTTGAAAGTTTTGTGAGCAGCAGGAGAAAATGGAATGACAAAAAAAAAAGGAGTTTTTGTTCTCTGTAACATTAAAAAGAACTTCAATGTTTTTAGGGTCTGAAAAGTATGTTGGTATAATAACATAAATGTATTCAGCTTTCAGTTCCACAAAAGCCAATTGAGGAGATAATGCACTTTTCCCAATTAGAACCCGTAGCATATAGAACAGTAAGGAAACCCTGACCAGTTAGCCAAGGGCCCTGAGTCCTGAGCTATGACTATAGACAACTATTCATGCACTTAGATTGCAGCAAAAGCTTGTTGAGTTTTTCATTTTCTGTGTGTTTGGTTTGTTGTGTTGCTTAATTTTTAATTAGACAATAAATATTTTATTGCATGCTCATTGAAACAAAAATTCAAGTAATGTAAAAATCTTTAAAACATTTCTCTAAACATGCGTACTTCCAAGCTCTCCAAGCCTCCCACCTTCCCCAAAGGTAAACACAGATAGCAGATTCTAACTTTGTCTTTCTGATAGACTTCATCTTTATGAATATAAAATTTATGCATACTTAGAATTCTTTTGATAGATTTATATTATACATATTGTTCTGTAATTTTCTTTGAAACACTAAGTGTTGAACACTTTTTATTCTCTCTTTCTGTCTGAAGTATTTACCTGGTTGTTACTATCATAGTGTGGATTGTCTCAGATCTTAAAGATATTTTCTGCTATTTTTAGCTTACCTGTCTTTTCTTCAAAATTACTACTGCATATTGTGTTTCACCAAATATTTTTTCAGCACCATGAAGTTAATCATACAGATTTTCTTATTTAATCTGATAACTTTCATGAGATAAATATATCTATTCAAATTACTGTTGCTGAGTAAAAACCATGCTAAGCATAGTGGAAAAAACAACCATTTTACCCTAGGAATTCTGTGTGCTGCAAATAGAAGAAAATGGCAGGGAAAACCCTGTATTCCTTGTAATATAAATTGTTCTCAGCTGTCAAGAGCATCCAAAAGGTTTCACTCCATATCTGATGCCTAGGACATAGCAGGAAGTTCAGATTAATTTGGACAATTGACTTGTATTCCACATATGGAGTCTCCAACATGATAGTCTCAAAATTGTTAGAATTTTTAGGTGACAATTAACTTTCACCAGAGCAAGTATCACAAGAAAAGAGGAGGGAAGCAGATATGCCAAGAGGAAGGAAGCTTCTTGGTTTTTTATGACTTAGCCCTGAAGTAATATAGCTCCTTTTTTACCATACTACATTAATCAAAACAATCACGAGCTCTTCCCTCCCTCTCCATTCCCTGTTCAGGAAAGTGGACACAAAATACATCCTATTGAAAAATACACAGAATGTTGTAGTCAGGGCTTGCAAGGAAAATAACTGTATACAGAATACATAATTTATAGCATCATTTATAATGAACACCGAAGGGGTAAAACACAAAGAAAGACCTAGAGAATCCAGCCGAGGGACTGGATCCCACAGCAATAACCTGCATATGTTCAGTTGAAAACCTAGAGGCCATGACAGTGCCTCTCATGAGTCCAACTGGAGGCTTAGAGCCTATGACAATGACTTATGCAAGTGTATTTTATATGGATTTGTGCTGGGAAGGTCCAAAGGTTAGCAGTGGAAGCTAGAAAGTCTGTGCCAGGGGGATGAAGGATTTGTGCCAGTAGGCTGAGGGTTCTGCACTGGAGCCCAGGAAGCAATGCTCGAAGTAAGAACCATAGCTCTCCTGAAAAGTACCACAGCCATCCTCAGTGACACACAGTCCCGAGTTCTTTCAATGATAAAAACAGTTGAGTTCATATCAGAAAGCCAGCATGACAAGCTTCTCCTTGAGAGTGAGCAACACATAATCTTCCTCTCCAGAGCCAGGAAGTGATGCTCAACGTAAGGACCAGAGTTCCCCTAAAATGAACCACAATCATTCTCAGCAACAAGGTCCCAAGCTCCTCTGATACTAACAGCTAAGTTCATATCAAGAAAGAAGCTCAACAATCTCCTTCAGGAGAACCCATGGGAACAGGAGAACCAACAGCACCAAACAACAACACTCTTCCTCTCCAGGTCTCCTTTTTATCTTGGCAACAATCCTCATGTGGGCCATCAACACTCAGCACCACAGTGATTCAGTTCAGGTGTTTAAATTGACTGTCGGCTTTCAGTCCACCACACAGACATTTTTTAAATAGTTATGATATCTGATCATGGCATGTTATAATTTTGTACTTCTATCAGATTAATTTTTCCCATAATTCACAAAATATTTTGCATCAATGTCTCTTTGTAAGAACAGCATGACAGTTTATTATAAGGCTTTTTGACCATGAGAATCACATAAAGACACAATAATAAAAATCATTTCTGAAGTTATAAAGTTCAGGCATAATAGTCTAGGAACATCCAGTATGCTCCAGCAACCAGCAGTATTGTTTTAGAGTGGCATTTTTGTTTGTTTGCTTGTTTTTAGTAAGTGTGCTAGGATTAAGTAACACAGCATCTTGCATTTGCTTTGTCTTTTACCAACCTCTTTTTCTTTTCCTTACATTTGCTTCACTGGGATTATATCTGTTAATAAAGCACTAAAGCAAAAGTTTTGGTTTAAGATGTTATTTCTATAAAAAATTAGGATGAAAAAAGGGTCATGCTACCATTATAAAACCATGTAGGCAGCTTTTCAATTTTTATTTGCTATTTAGTATGCATAAAATAAAAAGAGCTTATCTAGAATTTTAACTTTTTGGGAAATAGTCACAGTATTGGTCTCAGACCTCAAACTTCTAGAGCCAACTTTTGATAGTTTATTTTGTTCTAGAAAAATTTCCTGGGAATCTCTATAATCAAGCAGTTACCCAGTGACAATATTCATTCTGATAAATTATAAGACAGAAAAATAAAGACTAACATTTATCTAATTTCCATCACTAATCAGCATAACAAATAAGACAATAATATACTATTGAGTTTCAATTAATTCATATATAAAATGAGATAACTTGAACTTCCAGTTTTTCCCTTCCAGTTCCAAAATCTTTGATAAAGATGACATTGGTTTCATATTATGTGAGAGGAAACACTGAAAATGTAGACTTTAATGCCAACATGTAGCTACCTATATTAGCTAGGGAAAGTGAATTTCTTGTCAGATGCTTAATTTTTCATCTTAAAATGTAAAATGGGCTGCATATATAGTTATTACTAGCAACAGGAGACACAGAATCAGAGGGAATACTAATGTGAGATTCTGACAGGTTCCTGATATTTCAGTATTGCCTTGTTGGATCCTTGCCACAGGGAGAGACAGCTATTGGAGGTTAATTATGTCTTCAGCAGCATGGGAGACCATGGCCATGAAAGAAAAGATCTCCTAAAAATAGTAAGGAACCAAGAAACAACAATTCAACAGCTGCAAGATGATGCCAAGAGAAACAACATAAGATTAATAGGCATAAATGAAAAAGCAGGAGTCAATACCAATGACCTGTGAAGACTATTCACAGAAATAATAGCAGAAAACTTTCCAAACATG
>RJWM01016953.1:0-44225 GCA_004363535.1 Dasyprocta punctata | reverse complement strand
GGACTGGGGGCGGGGACTGGGACGGGGGCGGGGCCAGGGCGCACGCGGGCAGCGCTGGGCGGAGCTAAAGCCATTGCGAGAGCCTCTGGGGCGGATTGTGACATCATCTAGGGCGGGGGAGCACGGTCCCCTTATCAGTGTCCCTCAGGTCGGGCTCGGGGTTCAGGTCCGCGGCGGGGGTGGGTGGGGGGGAGGGGATCGAGGGCACCACGGTGGCAGCGGTCGAAGGGCCTCGTTTTCCGGCCTTGTCTGGGGTAGGCAGTCCTCTGGAGAAGGAAGGGGTTCGAGGAGGCCACTTGCTTCCCGCCCAGAGCTCCGTTCGCTGCTGCTCCTGCGGGCCGTTCCCTTTTCCTTCCCCCTCAGGCCACGACTCCGAGGGTTCCGCGGCGTTCAGAGCCTGCAGGCCCTCTTCTCCCGCCTGAAGACAAGAGGCTCCGCCGAGGGGCCTTATCTTCAGGCCCCATACCCTGTTCTCGGTTTCTCCAGCGCCCCGCGACCACCCGGAGCGCTGCAGGCCTGCGCAAGGCGGAGCCGCTGTAGCGCCAGCCCTCGTCTCCGCCCCCGCGCCGCCCAGCCGGGCGAAAGTCTGGTTGGCTTGTTTTCCAGTCAGACTTTGGCTCTATCATTTTGAAAAGTCCCGATCTCCTCCAGCCCGACTCCAACCCGAGAACTGACTGAAACTGGGGGTCAGGTGTGCTTGGCGGCTGCAGCTCAGGGCGCCACAGCCTGTAAGCGCGAGAGATGCGCAGCAGGAGCAATTCCGGGGTCCGCCTGGACGGCTACGCGAGACTGGTGCAACAAACCATCCTTTGCTACCAGGTAAGGAGGAACCACCCCAGGGAACCCGTTGCACTGCCCTCTCAGGTCACTCATCCTCTTTTTCAAACTCTTGTCCCCTCTTGTGGCCTAAGAGCTTGCAGTTAAGAGGTTTCCTGTTTGAGTCTTTTGCTAGCCAGTGATTACTTCCCTATTACCTCCGAATTCTTTAGAATCAGGAGACCTTGATTCTTTGACTGTCGGGTAGGACAAAATGAGCACCCTGGATGTCTTGGGTACAAAATGCCTCTTTTGTGTTGACTCTACTGCTTTTGAATGAGAGAGGTGTGAGTGCGTTGAACAGAGCACTGAATGAGGGGGGTGAACGCTGGACTGTGGAGGACAGTAGACAAGTGTGAAGCTCTTGAGGTCTGTGTCTCACTCTGGGGTGTGAACAACTGCTACTGCCCCTCCCAAGAGTTACTTTGTTAAAGACCCACCTGGGAGGGCCGTAGGACATGCTCTGATTGCTGTTTCACAGGTAAGAAAACTAAAGGCTACCACATGTATCAAGGTCGGATACAAAAACAGGTCTTCTGCTCCCATTGTACAAGGGGTCCCATGTGAAGCTGCCCATGTGGTGTGAAGTATGAACATGTTTGTTGTGCTTTGCTAAAGGTGTATGTAAGACCACTGAACTATTTTTATTTCTAGTGAAGGCAGCAGTTGTATTACTTGCCCTCAATCAACAGCAACTATTTTTAGGGCCTTCACAGTCAAAGAAGGAAATGGCATTCAGTGGTGGGAGACCTAGCCTGCAAGTTGGGAAGCCATGGTCACTCCCAAAGCACTGACCATCTTCCTTCTTAGTTTATTTCTCAGACTTGGTCCCTGTTGTGGCTTGTATCTAGATGTCCTCCCAAAGCCTCAGGCAGTCATAGGTGGGGCTTTCCAGTGGTGGCTGGATCTAGAGTGTGTGATGCTGAGATTAAGGGTGTGTGATTACTAAATTAGTTCATTGATTGGTTTGGCATAATTCTGGGTAGGATTAAGGGTTCCCCCACCCTGGGTGTGAGTGAAAAGGATGGGTAGCCTGGATTAAATATAAGAGAAAGAGGTCTAGTGTCCTTTGCTTGTCACTTGTCACTTGCCACTTGCTACTTGCTGCCTTCTGCCGCCATGAACTGTTTCTTCTCTGTGATGACTTGCTGCCATGCCATGCTGCCTTGGAGCCTGCCAATTATGAACTGAACCTCTACAAACTGTGAGCTAAATAAACCTTTCCTCCTTTAACTTTGGATGTCAAGTATTTTGTTTCAGCAACAAGAAAAAGTAACTAAGATAACCCTTCATTCAGAAGATATTTATTGTGTATCTGTTATATGCAAGGCATTGTTCAGAGTTCTGGGCTCACAAAAAATAAATGTATGTAGTGCCGTGACATTTATGCGTAGGGTATAGGCCCAGAATCCCTTATCTGAAACTCTCTGAGTCGGATGTGGTAGCAAGTCAGAAATATTTGATTTTAGAAAGTTAATATGGATGTATGGCTCCTCCTCTGTTTTCTGGCACTGTTTACCTCCTCTGCTTTCCAGCAACCATGAACTAAGAGCTTCACTCTACCATACCCTTCCACTATGATATTTCTGCCTTGGAGCCTGTCTGTTGTGTACTGAATCTTCTGAAACTGTAAGGTAAAATGTGTACTATAATAACTGCAGCAGAGTCTGGGCAGCACCCTTCAATCACATGTGTACATTGTTATCTCCACATCACAATATGAACATCCACACTAACATGCGCAACAACTAGAGAGTTTCATGTTAATTCAGGTCATGTTATACTATCAAACCATCTTGCTGCAAGCTTATGAAAGCATTTTAAATTTCTGGAGTTTCTTGACTTTTCAGATTGCACATGAGGGATTATGGTCTTCATTTGGAGAGCTCTGTGGCAGGACTCCTAACTGACTTTGGTGGGTGTATTAGTCAGCTTTCCTGTAGTGGGACAAAATAACTGACACCCACAATTTAAAGGAGAAGAGGTTTAATTTAGCTCAGTTTTAGGAGATTCAGTATGTGGTGGACAGGCTCCAAGGCAGAAACATCATGACAGAAGGGTATGGTAGAGTGAAGCTCTTAGTTCATGGTGGCTGGGAAGCAGAGCAGAAGAACAAGGCCAGAGAGGAATGGGCAAGGGACCGCACTGGTACCCAAGGCCGCTCCTCTACCAGACACACCCAGGACCATGCTCTACTAATCTGCTGCCTGTGGTGAACCTATGGCACATGTGCTGCTACTAGCTGTTATCACTAAAAGTTCTAAAAGGTTCACCGTCACCATGCTAGGCATTTCTTAATCAGATGAACTTGAGAAATCAAGATTAATGGTCACAGTAGGGCAAGAGAAGAGTCTTTCAACAGATAATACTCAAGTTGAGAACTGAAAGGGTGGGTAGAGACTAAAGGATTTAATTTTGCCTTTCTTTTTGCAATATATTATAGTTACATCTATAAAGTATTTAAAAATTCAAGTTGAAAGGTATTTTCCTTTATTACTGTGATGGAAGGAGCTGTAAGGAAAACTGATAAAGTATGGTACTTGTGTCAAAACTAGCATTGAATCCCATCCTCTCTCTTGAATGACATATGTAACCTTCCCTCATGCTTTTTGAGCCCATCCCCTTACCTATAAAATAGGGATAATAAAATCTGATTAGATTGAGTTATTGTAAAGAAAAAGTTTAGCACCTAGAACATTGCCTGGTACCTCATGGGCCATCAATAAGTAGTGAGTGTTCTTGATTGTGTTATGATTGATGTCAGCCACACACTAGTACTTAATGATCCTCATATGACCACTCTGGCCCATCATACTCTCTTTTCTGAAGGGCCTGAGACAGTTGCTGTATTGGGTGATATGCTATGTCCCCCCAAGTCCTCATATACTTTTGATGGGGCTAAGTCCGGCACTTGCTTGTGTTTGGTTTGTTGCCTAGTGTCAGGACTGGTGATATGAGTGCTGCACCTGCCAGGGGTGGAGCTGAGATACAGTGTAAGGGAAGGCGGGTCTTCCTCCCATGCTTCCACCTGCTCTCTCTCGCCAGTGCACCTTGTAGTTGCAGCTGCCATGAATGGCGGCCCCGCCATGCCACGCCACGCTGCCTTGGAGCCAGCTAAGTATGAACTAAAACTCCCGAGAAACTGTAAGAAATAAACCTTTCCTTCCCTAATTTTGGGCATCAGGTATTTTGTCTTGGCAACGAGTAAAAAGTAACTAAGACAGAATTTGGTACCAGTAGAGTAGGGTCACTGCTGTGACTAACCTGACCATGTGGTTCAAGAGCTTTTGGAAATGCCTTGCGGGAAGAGTTTGGAAAGGTGTGGAGATGTCACCTACATGCATAGAGCTGTAACAGCTTAGGCTGCTCTATATGGGAGATTCTGGTCAGAGCCCAGGAGACCAGAAGACCAGTAAAGACCAGGCTTGGGAGGTTTCTGCCAGGAAGAAGGACCTCATTGGATGTTGGACTCCACACGATGTGTGTTACGGCTTGGCAGAAAGTTTGTCTGCGTTCTGCCCATGCCCGGAGACTTTGCCTGAGACTGAGATTAAGGGCAAAGGACTGATTAATTTAAAAATAGAAATTTCCAAGCAATCAAATGTTGAAATGGTGGCCTGGCTTTTGTTGGGGGCTCTTAGCCAGATTTATGTTACAAATAAAGAGCAAGTGCTCGGCATGGATATTTAAAATGTGAGTTTGGCCAGGAAACTGTGGACTTTAAAGATGGAGCTGAGACCTTGATTGCTGAGAAGGAACAAATGAATAAAAAAGATGGCCTGGGGCATCCTGGGAAACAGCAGGCCTCCACCCTTTGCAGTCTCAGGCCTTCAAAAGTGAAAGAGTTTGCTTGGAGGAAAAAGCTGCAGAGTGCCCTGTCCCAGAGTGGTGACAAAAAGCCACAAAGTGCCTTGTCCCAGAGTGGTGACAGAGGCCACAGGAGGTTTTAAAAGGGTCGCGGCCATGCCATGTCCCAAAATGGAGGTGGCCACACCAGATTCCAGAATGGTGGTGACATCAAGAAGCTGTTCCTCACAATCAGGTTTAGAGAACTCAGTGATCCAGGCAGTTGACCCCTACAGCCAAGAAAGGGGAAAGCCTGGCCACTACTCCAGCCTGCAGCGGACCTTGGCGACATCCACTTGGTACTGGTTTTAAGTACGAGAAAGGGCTAAGGCAGCTTTTGCCTCGCCTACAGGGAGCAATATGTAAAGATGTAAGGATGAAGCCAAGAAACATGGATTGTCCAAGGGAAGCTATAAAAGTTAAGACCCCTGAAAGTGCCATGGGGGTGGAATCACTCAAGCCTTTTGGAGCTTGCAACCAGATTGCTTCAAATGCTGAGCAGAGAACTCCAGGACTTAATGCTTGCCCTGCTGGATTTTGGACTTGCTTTGGTTATAATGCTTTGTATTCCCCTGTTTGTAAATTTGGAATGGTAATGTTTATCTGGTACCTGTATATGTTGGAAGTGCTTAACCTCATTTTCATTTGTACAGGGGATTACAGTTAAGATTTTGCCATAGATCTGGGAGGAGATTTGGGACTTGGACTTTTCAACAGTGCTGAAACTGTTAGGACTTTGGCAATTCTTAGAGATGGACTAAATGTCTTTTGTATTAAGAATGTACATGAGTCCTTGGGGGTCCAGGGGTGGAATGTATTGGGTGATATGCTATGTCCCCCCAAGTCCTCATATACTTTTGATGGGGCTAAGTCTGGCACTTGCTTGTGTTTGGTTTGTTGTCTAGCACCAGGATTGGTGATGTGAGTGCTGCACCCACCAGGGGTGGAGCTGAGATACAGGGTAAGGGAAGGCGGGTCTTCCTCCCACACTTCTGCCCACTCTCTCTTACCAGTGCGCCTTGCGGTTGTGGCTGCCATGAATGGCGGCCCTGCCACGCCACGCTGCCTTGAAGCCAGCTAAGTATGGACTGAAACTCCCAAGAAACTGTAAGAAATAAACCTTTCCTTCCCTAATTTTGGGCATCAGGTATTTTGTCTTGGCAACAAGTAAAAAGTAACTAAGACAGCTGCTAATTGCTCTCTGGTTCATGAACATAACTGGTCCATTCATGCCATTGAGATCTTAAGTACAGAGACTTCATCAGTTTTAGTCCTTTGCATCAACCACTATCCCAGGGACGTGAAAATTACCTTTCAATCATTGTTGATAAAAAAATACTTCCTATGCATTCTGAGCCATCCTAATGGTCCATCTTTTGCTCTAGGCTTGCCTTCCCTCAAGAGCAAATTAACTGTTTTCTCACTAAAGTGTATCTGCAGGTTGAACTTTCCTTCCCATTTTAATGATTTTAAAAAGTTGTCTGAGCCTTTAGTTGTATTTATTTTGGCAGTAGTTGGTGACAGACCCTCACTTTTGCCTTCTTTGTCCCTTCCTGACTGTATCATCAAGACCTTCTGTTTAGCCAGAATACAGTACTCAGACATAGTTTGTTGGGAAATTCCATGAATCTCAAAGTACAGAATTATACACTTTCTCATCAAATCCCACCCTACACCCACCCCAACAACTAGTCTTCACAGTTGTAGAGTCCTGACCTGTTTAGGGGTTCAATTCCTCTGAGTGTTTATATATATATATATATATATATATATATATATGATTATATATAATGTTATGTGTATATATATTATGTTATATATATATAGCAATACATATATATAACAATATGAATATATGACATATATAATATATAATGTTATATGTTTTATATATATAACATATATTTCTAAAGTTTATGCTAGCTCTCTCCATCTTCTGTAGCTATGTGCAAATGTTTATGAGGCATTTTTTCAATGTCAATTGGTACAAGGTCCTTTTTCTTATTTGCTTTTTAATTTGGTATCATTTATGTTGGTTTCCCTGGTTAGAAATCATTCCATCACCAAGTATGTCAAGCCAATCATTATTCTTCCTTTAGAGTCAGTTTGCTCATATTAGTTAACATGTCAACTAATTCCTTTCCTGTGTCTCTAAAAGAGAACTTTTTTCATTCATCATTTGTCAAATATACATACTGTTAAATATTGTTTTAACCTTTAAGGCAAAAAAAGAAAGTGTCTATTTAAGGGTCTTTTTACAGGTTTGATTTTTGTAAATGTACATTGTAGAGTATCTCCAAAAATGTGTTGATTTGAAAAAGGAAATTTCTAGATTGATTTTGACCCAGATAAAACATACTTCGTACATTTCTTCAATATCAGCTCTATTTGAAGGCTCATAAATAAAAGTATGAAGTACTGATAAGAGAATATGGATCAGGAAAAAAATGATGATCAAAATAGTATTCACTATACTGCAGATTATTGGATATAATAAAGCAAATAATTAAGGGACTAGAAAAAATCTGAATACCACCACCCATTCAGATGCTCAAGTTGGCAACACAAGAGTCTTTGGTTCCTTCTTGTTCCTTTCCCACCTGCATCCAATTCACACTGAACTGCTGATTTCACCTCCTAAATATCTGTCTAACCCATCCATTGCTTCTGTTCCTCTCTACTGCTACCACTACCTTGACCTAAGCTACCAGCCTCACCAGTCTGTACCCCTGCACTAGTTTCTCCACCCATCTTCTCCCCTGCATCCTCTCAGTCCCCATTCAGTATTGCTCTCCACTATAGCCAAAGTGGATTTCTCCAGACACCAGTACCAGCATTCTGGCCAACTCTGGGTCCTATAAGGACCGACATGACATTTCTGTCCTCTCTCATCTCGCAGAGATCATCTGACAGATTTTTGGCTGATATGTGTGGATTCAAGAAAGGAAGCACTCCATGCAAAGCATTTTCTCCTTCATGGTATAATCTGCCCTGCCTTCTGCCACTTCCTACTTCAATTGTTTGGGTTCAGCAGGAAGAAGGCTTTTGCTGTGCCTTTTCTGGGATAACTTTTAAATATTTTAGAGTCAGATAAAAAACATTTGAGTGAGCTAGAGACAAAAGTCCTTGAATCTTCCATTCACAAATATAGAACTGCAATAACGCATACAGGCAAGAGACTTAAAATTGTTTCAAGATTTGTATAGGGATCCAAAAGATCACCTAGTCAGATTCCTACAGTCCTTTTACAGTTAAAGAACCCCAGATAAGGGAGTGGAGGTCCTTCTTCTTGTGAGCTGATGGCAATGTCATAAGCACTCTGTTTTGTTGGGTATGTCAGAGAAGTAGAGCTAAATACACCAGATTGCTATGAATAGCAAATGAAATTGCACTGTCTTTACTTTGTGTGTTAAAATATTGAAATTTGAATACACTGTTTCTTGAAACATTCCACTAAATTTAGTTCTCCCATATTGTCCTTGTCATTTATATTTATTTTTAATATTTTATTTGACTCATTTATTTATTTAGAGACAGGATCTTGTTATGTTGCTCAGACTAACCCCAAACTCCTGGACTCAAGTGAGCCTCCTGCTTCAGTCTCCTAAGTAGCTGGGACTACAGGCATGGGCCACTTGCTTAGCTTGTCACTTTTGTTTAGCTATTACTATTAATTATCAATCTGTCTCACAAAGGATAAGGAAAATGCAGTGTTCATAAAATACATTTAGAGAGTGGTTCTTAATCAAGTGGGTTATAGGCCACTTTGAGTATTTGGTTAAGGCTATATGTCCTGTCCTTTCTTGAAAAACTGCTCACATAGAAATTTCAAGAGTCTCATGAATCTTTATCTCGCTACCCATCCCACTAAAGTCCATGTGTGAACTCCTAGCAGATCCTCTAGAGACTGCAGATCAACAGCCCAGATCTGTAGTGATATGTGATGTCTACATGCTCCAAATCAAAACCCCAACTCCAAGCCTGAAATGTATGTAATAAAAAAGTCTTATAATTGAGAGTATCAAATAGTGACATCTGTAATTCTGTTCAGGTGAAAGTTTACAGTACTAGCATGACCACCAGTAATCTATTGATACCTAACACGTTACAGGTGTTGACCAGAAGGGAACTGACAGCTTTTCTGAGTTTTAGTATATTTTGTAAGTTGCAACTATTGTAGGCTAAGGACTGACATCTTTACTATAGAGATTGGCAAGAGAGTGGCAAAGAATTAAAGTCTCCTAAGAGTGGTAAAATCATTTGATTGTTGCTAAGAGGCCCAGAACAGTTACTGTGAGTTTGGAAAGATCTAAAATGAGCACTGGGATCTGGAAATGAAGCTGGAGTGAAGTGGATGCCTGCAATGCTTGGCTTGCAACCCAGTTTTTTCACTTTAAGCCATGACTACTTTATCACATGGTGCAGATGCCTATGCCCAGGACAGATTGCAGCTTGTGCATTATGTGTAAGCCTAGAGGGCGAAAGTTAACAGATAGCAAGAGAAAGACATCCATGAAAACTGAAAATTGCATGCCTTAATTCCCCTTAGGTAAAGCATGAGGCTGCTACATATGGACTTACATTTTCAAGATGATTCTTTGAACCACCTAAAGTTTACATATCAAAATTTATAAAATCTATCTTTTAAGTGAATATATAAAGAGTGTTACACATCTGGAAGTATCGATTATAAGTGCAGTCATATAAATGCTATTATAATTCCTGCTTTAAAATGCATTTTAAGACATCATCCTTCACCACTCCCCTTTAATATTTTAAAAGGTGATTGTTAAAACAAAATTCCAGAACAACGAATGAATTTAACCTGTTTTTCGAGTTCTCTAATAGGCTTTTTTACTTTCTAGTTTCTGCTTTTCCAAGATGGGTGGTGATAGTGAGAATCACGTATGTATTTTCAACATTTATCCTAGTCTTTTCTGACTATTCAAGTAATTGAACTATACTTTTCTTCCTTGGAAGGCAAGGCAGTGACATACATTTAGTGATTTTTAATCTAAAGGGAAAAAGACCAAAGGTAAAGGTTGATCTGAGTTTTCTGACTTGCTGTGGAACATAGAAAAGGAACTGACGGTCTGGGTGTCCGGAGAAGGCTTCAGAAAGGAGGGAGCCATGAGCATGTTGTGCACAGGCTCAGAAATACAAGAAATGCTCAGTTGGGTTTTCTGGGGGGCCAAGGAGGGATGTCGGGTGATCACGCTGGATGTGAGAGGAAGAAACAGTGCACAAGCCTGAACCTCTGATGGCAAACTAAGTGATTTAGATTTTATCTTGCAGGCATTGGAGAATTCTGAGAAGAGCAGCAAAATCTTGAGACCCTAGGTCTCGTTATAACCACCTTTTGTTGAGAATGAATTGAAAGGAACTAGTAGTAAAGACAGGGAAATCAGCAAGGAGGTGTTTCAATTCTTTGTTGATGAAAGTTGGAGAAAGAGGGAATGTGTGCCCTCTGACATTTCTGGTGTGTATATAACAACATTCATCTCTGTGCCCCTCCCAGCTAGAAGCTGAATTGCAAATTGTTAAATGTAAATGCTTTAGTGTTAATATCAGGCACATATGTACTTTGCCTTAGTATTGCCTCAATCTTGCATCCCATTGAGGCAATTGCATTGCTTTGCTTAATGGCATCAAATAAGTGTTTTTACAGTGTCTAGTTCACCATAGTCATGTAGGTATTTGTAGTATTTGTCAGTATTCTTTCAATTGGAAATGACAGAAACTCATTTCAAATAGCCTTTAAGCACAAAAGAGAATTTATTGCTCAAGTAACTGAGAAGTCCAGGGGATCATTCTAGATTCAAGCATGGCTAGATTCAGAAACTCAGTTGATCAAATATGGCTCCTTACATTGTTCACTCCTGTTTGACTCTGAGTAGGCTTTATTCTCCAGTGAGCTTATCTCGCGTGTTAGCAGAAGTTTCCCCTTGGCAAATCCAGGTTATAGTCTTGCAGGGCGGTAGCCTCTGCAGAAGGTAAGCTTTTTCCATAGTGGCTCCTGCGAAAGCTTTGACTGAGAATGGCTCTCATTTGGTCCAGTTTGGATTGTTTACCCATCTCCAGACTCAGACTGTGCCTGGATTAGCCAGGCTTGAGGCACATGTCCCGCCCTACAGCTGGAGCCAAGGCCAAGGTCCCGGCACTGATGGGCTCATCTCTACTAGAACCACACTGAGTCAGAGCAGGGGAAATCATAGGGCATTAGCAAAATGGGAGAACAGGTGCTAGACAAGGAGAGGTGACATTTCCACTGGGGATTGGGGAGTGATGAAGTGAAGGGTCCAAGGTGAGACACACTCTCCTGTCTGCTTTGAACTGTCCCTTTTCTAGGAAGGGGAATCAAGGCCCAGGGAAGTTAATTTGCCCAAGATAACATAGCTAGAAAGTGGCAGAGCAGAGACTGGAACACAGGGGTGCCTTATAAAGACATGATCTTAATCACTATCTACTATTCCTCCTATATGGGATGGACCCAGGGTCCTTCTGCCCAAAGAAAACTAATCAGAACCCACATCACCTAAACCCTGTCTATTCTGTTTGGGCAGTTCTAAATGTTAGGAGATCTAAAGAGCAGTAACAGGAAAAAAATCAAATCCCTCTTTCAGAGGATATTTAGCTCCTGAAGCAACCAGTTGTCTCTCCCTTAAGCCTCCCTTAAACTAAACACCCATTTTCCTTTCCTCTTCCCATCAGACATGGCTCTGAGCCTTTTTATGGCTCTATCATCCTCTGGGTATTTTCTAGGTAGTAAATGTCCTTTTTAAAACACAATGTTTGGCTTTGACAAAATATACCAAATGTGCTCTATCAAGCTGGCAGTTCAATAGGACTGTATTTTCCCTTGTTCTCAAAAGTATGTTTTGTGGTGCTGGGAATCAAACCCTGGGCCTCATACATACTAGGCAAGTGCTGTAACACTGAGCTACACCCCTCTACTCCCTCTACTTCTGTTAACACAGCACTGATTGCAATATGTGGCACTCATGCTGTTGGTCGGTTGCTGATAAAACCAGCAGTCCATGTTGTACAGTTGAATTTTCTTGTGCCTAAAAGTTGGGACCTACTGTGGCTGGGTCACAAAGTATCTGCTTGGGCAGCAGGTTATAGAAAAGAGAGAAGAGGCTCAGCGTAGATTGGTTAGAGTCCTGGGGGTGGGGGTGTATGTGTAAAGGGAGCTGAAGTTGATCAAGTGTGGAGGGGATAGCTAATGAAATTAGTTCAGCAAACATTAAACACGTGAGCCCAATAAACAAATTTTCGTTGAATTCCATCTAGTTTTTCAATCTGTTGTCCAAGTCCAAAAGCTTCCTCCTGTTCCACTATTGGCTCAGCATCCACACTGTATCCCTTGCCCACCCCTCCCCTCATTTGCACACAACCTCTAAGGAGCAGTGCATGTTGCCATTTCAGCATCTCTGCCTTCTGTTGTTAAACTCTCCCCCATGCCCTGCTTGCTTTGAGAATCATCTTTGTGTTGCCATCAGCCAAGAAGATTGTATAAGCACTTGGTCTTAAGCTTGTATGAAGACTTTCTTTTCATTTGCAAGTAGAAAATTATAAAGTTGAGTATGTGTTTTAAAAGTACACACACATCACTCTAGGGAGCTATGTACCCTGTCTTCTCTAGTCATCCTCCACTATACCCTGACCCCCACTGAAGTTTAGTGCCCTAACTTCTCCCTCCTTAACCTTCACCTCTGTCCTGTGAGGCTACTGTTTTTTATTTTACCCATAACATATCTGGGTTGAACAATAAGCAGTTTCCTATGTTTGAAGCAGTTTCTCTGTTTTGACTGGAGAGTAAGCCCAGGGCCTTAACACTGAGCTATATCCTCAGCCCACTTTTAATATTTTATTTTGAGACAGGATCTCACTAAATGGCACAGTTACCCAGACTGGGCTGAAACTTGCAATCCTCCTGCCTCAGTCTCCCTGAGTGCTGGGACCATTTTTCTACCTTTAAAGCAAAAGTGAGAGTTTATCTTCAGGTTGAATCATTCCCAAGGTTCATTCTGTGTGTGTCTGATTTGCTCCTTTAGGTTTTCCTGGTAAAAGATAGACCAAAGCAAGCTCTCTTAAATTGCAAACTACTGGTATTAACTATGCAGGATACAGATATATTGATAATATCTGTACTTTTAAATGTTTTGTTATTTTTTGTTTGTTTTGGTACTGGGGATTGAACCCAGAGCCTTGTGCATGCTAAGTAAGTGTTGTGCCACTGAGCTACATCCCCAGCCCTTTTAAATTTTATTTTGAGACAGCATCTCACTAAGTTGCTCTAGGTGGACTTGAACTTTCATACTACTTCAGCCTCCCAAATAGTTAAGATTACAGGCATGTGCAGCCACATCTGGCTCTTTTAAGTGTATTTGAAAAGATATTTCATGCTATAACTCAGTAAAAACATAACCTTTATTACACTTTTGTTCATTTATTTATTCAGTACCTAACTAGGCCAGGACCTAGGTTAGGGTGTAAACAAAAAGATGGACTTTACCCTTAGGAGTTTAGAGTATGGGAATAATGCTGAAAGTTGTACCAGAAAAATATCACACATTTGTAGATCAGAAGACTCAACATGGTTGAGATGGCAGTATTCTACTGATCTGCATATACAGGATATAGATCAAGGTTCATTTTCTTGCAAATGTGTGTCCACTTGTGCCAACATTATTTGTTTAAAAGGCTTATCTCTCTCCTTTTGATTGTCTTTAGGCCTTTGTCAAGAATCAGTGTGCCATATTTTTATGGATCTATTTCTGGATTGTACTATGATTTGTCCCTCTGTGTACTCATATCTATTCCTTTACTTCTTGTTAGATTCATACATAATTAATATTGTTACATCTTCATGGCGAACTACCTGTCATGATTAGTTGTCTTTTTTCCCCCTGCCAGGACAGGCAATGTTTTAGTACAGGCTGTTTCAGGGAAGATAACACTGAGTAGCACTATACCTGACCACAGATGGTCACAGGCATGGATGAAAACTAAATGTTTGTTTTCAGAAGACACTAATATTTTGGTGTTATTTGTTACCAGTCTAGGCCTTTGAGTTCTGCTCTTTTTTCTCACAAACAGAAGCCAACAAAGATATTTTCCCTAGATTAGAAACTGAGGAGAGGTGGGGAAGATAAGAGGAACAAATAAATGATTACAGGTAAAGGACAGTCTGCTCAGTTGTTGTGAGGGCTCTTACCCTCAGTGAAAAACAATTTATGTGAGGCCCATCTGCTTCAGGCCTCTTATCCTAGAATTTAATTCTAGCGTTGTCAGGGCAGTGTGCAGCAGAGGTCTGAGTCTCAGCACTGGGCTCTGCTAACTCTACTAAGACCATATTGTGATTCTTATTCCTTTATTATTCCTAGATATCCTTGTAGTTGCTCCATCTTCCTTCACAACCCCGTATCTGGTCACCTTAGGAAATGACTGTTGAGTGGAAGAATGGATATTATTATAGAACTTGCTGCTGATGTTAATTTAGTCATTATCCTTTAAGGTAAAATACACAGAATAAAACAGAAGAAGTAAAACAGAAAGAGAAAAATTTATATGCATGAACACAATTCAGACCTAAACTGGAAGGAGAAAGTTAAAACTTGGTATAGGGAGAGGGTGCAGAGTTGCCTAGTGTTTGATTATTTATTTGTTTTAAAAAATATCAACTGGATAAAATATCTCAACTAATAATATTTATAATAAAGATAACAGAGGCAAGGGAAGAGAAGGGGATGAAAAAATAATTAAGATGTATTATATATATGTACCAACTCCCCATGAGAAATGTAATCACTATACTGCAAACTTGTACTAATTTAAAAAAAAGAAATGATAATGTTTAAGGAAATAAAAATGCTAATTACTCTGCTTTGATCATTACATGTTGTATACAGGTATTAAATTATCACACTGTACCCCATAAACATGTACAGTTATGTCAATTAAAAATAAAAATATAAATGGACAATAAATAAAAGTGAGCATCCAGACTTAGTTTTATTTCCTAATAAAAATGATGGGCACATTGAGCTTACTTGCAGATTCTTTCCCTAACCAAATATCTTCATAACATTTCCTGAAATTATTATAATTACATGAAAAAGAAATAATGTGAATGGAAGCTCTTCAAACAGGTCAATAATACTGTCAACACAGCAACCCTATTTTTTGGGATTCTATACCAAAAAAATATACTATTGAAAAAAGTATGTCTCCTAAGGATATTTATTGCAGTATTTTTGTAGTAAAAAAAATCTTGAAAATGAAATGAATACCTATCATAAGGGCCAATGACTGGATGCATTATAATGTGCATGCATCATGGAATATTATGCTGCCTCTAAAGCTCATGAGTTTGAGTTATACCAGATGGCTTGAGGGATCTCATAAGGTTCTGTTGAAATGGGAGGTGACTGGCGATCCTACAGTACTAATCATTAAAAACAATGACACCCCCCACAAATAGAGCTTGCACATGAATAGGAATTTATATATAAACATACATATATATCTGATTTTAATATCTGATTCAATATATGATGTCTAATTTTAGTAGCACAGATTAGAAACTTGACCAAATATGTACAAGGTTGTTACAAAGGCTATGTTTATAGGATCACTAAAATGAGAGAAGAAGACAGCAAGAAAAAAGAAGAAAAAAAGACATCTATATGATCATATACAGTTCTACAGTGTTATTATATGCAAGTATAGATATAACTAATATTTGTAAAAGTTAGAAAACAGCATATGGTTAGAATGATCATATCTGAAATCATAGGCTTATCCTGGACAATTGCCCACCTTCTTTATGTGGTCTGTTTACCTGTGTTTGTGTTTTAGCTTACAGAGTTAAACCAGAGGCCCCAGAACTCTAAAGGGATGGACATGTTTGGGTGGTTCACAAGAATCAGTGAGAGTTTAGATGGTGCAGCACAATCTGTCTCTAACTGAGAAAAGAACTCAAAGACAAAACCACTGGGTCATCTTTATGAGAAGGGACAGCAGACTGGAAGTGACAGAGTATATGCCAGGCTGTGGTCATTACACTTTTTATAAATCACATCAAAATGGAATTATTTACATCCTTCAACACAATGCATTATGTTTTATAGATTTAAAGAGAGAATCAAGTTATAAAGTATTTCTTTTGCTGAATGCAGTAGCACCCCAATTCTACATGGGTGGTGTATGCATAGTTGTGAATGTGGGAATTCTCCTGAAATACTGGGACTGTTTCTCTGTAGCCTATTCTAGGGTGGAATGAACTTATCCACTCCAATAGTTAAGGCCAAACTAAAGAATAAAAGAGCTGACTTTCAGTTAACAGGACAGTGACATTTCATAATCTAAGCCACACTTGGCACTATGTGCAAGTGGTCACTGCTGTGTCACCAAAAGGTTGTTTATCTCTTTATCTGTAGTTCATGAGGGTACCAGGAAGGGATTGAGTCCTTACTCTGGATCTCCTGATGATTTCCTGACCCAGGCTTACCCAGCAGGCTTCAAAACAGATAAAACAGATAAAGAGACATAAGTTATCTGTTGCTGGCAAATAGTGATTTATAAAAAGAATTGGTAATCCACTATTAGAATAAGAATTATCCTTTCATTCAGCCAATCCTAGACTTTAGTTCTGGATGCATTTGATGCCATTGATTCTTAGGTCAACACACTGAATACTGTCGCCCCTGAGGGTAGTGTCAGTTGAGTTTTAGATGTTTTGTTGGTAGCATAGATTAATTACAAGAGAAAGTAAGTCAAATATTTAATTCCTTAGGTGGGACCATGTGAAATGACATTTTTTTTTTTGCCTAATAACCTTGGCAGTATCATTTTGAAGGTAACCAATGGAATTTTTCATGAGCCTTCTTATAAATTTTATGGTACCTTTTGGATAATGGTTTTTTTTTCTCTCTTTGTTTTTGTTTTGTTTTTGCTTTATAGTGTTGGAGCTCAAACCCAAAGCCTTGTGCATGCTAGACAAACACCCTACCATAAAGCTACAGCCCCAGCCCTATTAAGTTATGCGTCCTTTTAAGCTGGCAAGATTCTGATTGTTGAGATGCATTTTATTAGTTATGTATTTCTTTGTGTATTTTCAGGAAAAGGCAACAGAGATTTTATCTTTATATGATTCGTTTTCTATTTTATCCATTTTATTTCTAGGCTCAGTTTTTAGAACTGGCTTTTAAAAATTAATAGCTCATGGAGATATAATTTACTTATCATGTATGTCTATTTAAAGTGTACAATTGAATGATTTTTTAGTGTACTCAGAGTTGTGCATCCAGTACCACAATCAGTTTTAGAACATTTCATTACCTCTGAAAAGAAAAAAAAACTATTAGTGATCTCTCAGTTCCCTACTCTATCTCCACCCCCAGCTCTAGGCCACCACTGATCTTTTACCTGTACAAATTTGTATATTCTGGACATTTCATATAAATGGAATCACTCAATATGTGGCCTTTGTGATGGACTTCTTTCACTTGACCTCATGCTTTCAAGATTCATCCATGTTACAGCGTGTCAATATTTCCTTTCTACTGACAAGTATTGTAAAAGCTATATTTTGTTTAGATAAACAGCGATATTTATCAGTTGATGGATATTTGGCCTATTTCTGCTTTGTAATGTTTATAATGCTGCTATGAACAATTTGTGTACAGTGTTTTTATGTGAAGGTTTGGCTTTTTAGTGACTGCTGCCTTTTTAAATACCAGTGACATTCCACTCAGAACTTTCTGTTTAGGCACTTGAAGTATCTACACTGCAGATGAGACAGCTGAGGTCAGATGAAGAAGGCAGCTTCCCTGGGTACAGGGGTTGAGAAAGCGGAGCAGGGCCCTGGGTCCTAGTCCCTTGCTTCCAGATTCAGTTGTTTACCAACCGATATGCAAACTTGAAGGACAGAGAAGACCTAAGGCCCATGGTGTACATATGAGTGAAGCCTTGCGGGGTTCTCATGTTTGTTGTTTTTTCTGTTTTGTCACTTAAAACAATGTGGTCTGATCTGGAAGTGAAAACATCATAAACATTAGAAGATTCCTTAAACATTTTCTAGTCTCTAAACTATACAGATAAAGAAACTGAGGCATAGAGAAACAATGTGACTACTTTCTCAAAATCATACTGTTAGTGGCAGAGCAAGCATGGGAACTCTGGTCTCTTCACTCATCCCTGGTCCTTGTCTGTCCGCTTAGGTGAGCATTCATTGTGTAGGAGCTGTGTGAAGGGTGATAAGCTATCTTGTGTCTTTTCTGTACTAGAATCCCGTCACAGGGCTCCTGTCAGCCAGTCATGAACAGAAAGATGCCTGGGTGCGGGACAACATCTATAGCATCCTGGCTGTGTGGGGCCTGGGCATGGCCTACCGCAAGAATGCCGACCGCGATGAGGACAAGGCCAAGGCCTATGAGTTGGAGCAGGTAATGGTGACTGATGGCTGTGTCTTGGCTGCTCAGCACATGTTCCCTGAACTGGAAAATCCACAAGGAAGTACCCGTGTGATCAGAACAGTTGGGGTACAGACTTCTTCATTTCTGCAATAGACTATTTGGGGAAAGCACTTAGATTGGCTCAACCTCACACCTATCTTTCTGTTTGATTTTGCCCTTGCATAAGATAATGACAACGTCAAAAATCATACCAAATGAGAAATGAAAGCTTCCAAATTTAAAACCTCAAAGTGTCAGTTTGTCTAACTAGCAAACACAGGCTCTATGTTTCATATGCCCTAGCAATTTTATGCATATTTATATCAATACATCATTATAAACTATTATGATCATTTATAAAATGTCAGTACATCAGAGCTACACATTCCAAAGTATGTACTCTTCAGAATAGTCACATCGAAAGAATATTTATCCAAACACCATTGAAGATGCTTAAAACTCTTAAAAATACCTTTCTAGTTTGAATAGCTACTCTTTAGTTTTGAACCAAATGTTGCCTCATTTCTGTGCCTATGTTACTCATCATATAACACAAAGAAATCTTTGTTGTTTCCCAAAATCAGAAACCAAAATAACCACCAAAGCAAACATTTGCCATTGTTGAGTTTGCAACAAAATGTTCTTCCCTGGAACATAAAAGATATTTCCCAAATGTTTTGAGTGATAGCATTGAAATAGGGAGTATTGAAATATAAAAGTATAATTCTCTTGGTATGAGAGCTTTTGGGATTTATTTGTTTATTTGTGCTGAAGGTTGAACCAGGACTTTGTGCACGCTAACCACTCACTGTACTACTGAGCCACACCCCTACCTAGCCCTAAGATTTATCCTTAATTCATACATTCATGGATAGCCATCATAGCCAGTGGATCATCAGGTCTGAGAAGGTTCTTCCAGCCCATTTTGATGTTTGTTTATAACAATCAAAGCGAGCAGGAGTGACAGGCAGCATGAGGGAAGCTTTGACAGTTAAGAAAAGAAGCTTCTCTGTAGGTGCAAGATTTGAATTTGACCAGACATGCTGAGTGTGAGGTGGTGAAATCACCTAAGTCTTGAAGGTGAGGCAAGTTTTAAAAATTGCTACAACAAACATTAGATGCTCCTCCAAGAACATGGATGAGTTTTATGTAAGAGATTCATTCACTTACTGGTATAATAGTTTGATGTCACTGTCTTTAAAATATTCCATCACTTTAAGACAATATCAAGTAAAGCAGTGCCCACCTACAAGACACACACACACACACACACACACACGCACGCACGCACACCAAACTGGATTAAAATTGACTAGATTTGCTTTGCTATTTCTTGACAAACAATAATGAGACACAAACAGGCCACATTGTATCACATTTAATGCCTTTTACTATTTGGTGCATATGGTTAATAAACTAAAGAAAACTTCTCCTCTTGCAGTGATACTCAGGAGGGAAACTACTGCATTTTGGGCTCAGGCAGTATAGTCTGTGATTGCATGAGTCTGTGCCGTCATAGGCCATTTAGGCTCTCTGGTTCCTTCTCACTAAATCCCAGCAGCCCTCACCTCTGTCATTGTGACTATTAAAATGCCTCCACATCCACATTTCCTGATGCTTTTACACTCCTGGTGGATGTCAATATCACCCTCAGTTGGGAACCACTGTACTTCTTCCTAGTGGAAAATGACTTTATTTGAGGGCAGGTTAATGGACAAATGTTTATGGTGTGTACACTATAGGAAATATTAATTGTAATTATCCTAATTATGAGGTAGCATTTTCTGCCCCAACATAGTTTATGACATAAAATGATGTTATGTTTTAGAAGTGCAGGATTTTAAAAGTGGAAGGATATGATGGACAATTCATTCCAGACTTTTCACTAGTGACAAACTTTCAGGGCCCTTTACAGTATCCTGCTCTCTCTCATGTCCATTTTATGAGAAAAGATGTGTCCATATCCCCGGATGGAAACTTCTTTCCATCAGGCTATTTTGACCTAAAAATAATACCACTCTCCAGCCACTTGTTTTACATAATTTTTAACAGGCCATGTTCAAACCAGTCTTTAAATGGTCCTTAGTTGTGGAAGAAATGGAAGCTAACACAGTGTGCTAGTTAACAGCTCAAACTTGCTGGGGATATAACTCAGTGGTAGGTGCTTGCCTCGCATGCACAAATCCCTGGATTTGATTACCAGCACTACTAGAAAAAAAAAAGCCCAAACTCTGGTATCTGAATCTGACTGCCTGGGTGTTGTCCTTGCCCCACCCCATGTCAGCTGGGAGACTTGAGCAGTGTTGCTTCACATCGGTCAGCCTTGGGTTCCTCATCTGTAGAGTGTGGTAATAATGCCTCCTATCTCATAAGGCTGGGGCATGAATTTCAGATAATCCAAGTAAAGTGTTTTGCACAATGCTTGGATGTAGTTTCTAGTTGATTAATGATTTTTTATTAATAATGATGATAATAATTAGTTGCAATGCATCACATTATTGAGAAACCTTGGCTGCCACTTGCATTTTGTAAGAACTTTACTCAATAGTGCAGTAATGTGTCACAAATGGCCCTTTTGGCAAAACATCGTTACTTTAGGGCAGGTGTGGTGGGCTGAATTCATTCTTATTGCAACAAAAATAAATTACTAATAATGTGACAGAAAGCTCCAAAGTACTCGGCTTATAAAAATTGTGGTGCTGAAATGCCAGTAGGAAGTCACTGAATTTCAGAGCTGGAAGATGCCATCCAACCAAGTCTTTTACATGAGATAAATTAGTTTGTCAAGATTTTTCTTTGTAATAGAATAGAGAAGTATCTGTAATATGACCAATGAGAATATTCGTGTATGCTTGGAATTGGCCTTTTTAGAGAAGTTGTCAAGCAGTACTGGTTTATGGTCTGTGTGGGGGTAAGGTGGTGATTTTTTGGGAGCAAGGAACCCAGGTCTTGTTATTGATACCACTTTATTTCTACAGAATGTGGTGAAGCTAATGCGAGGTCTCCTCCAGTGCATGATGCGACAGGTAGGTGGAATGTGACAAATATATGCTTGCAGAACTTCAAAGTATTTCAGGTCAGGTTATTTTATTATTATTATTGGTACCGGGGATCAAACTCACAACCTCGCGCCTGCCAGGCAGGTACATAGGCCACTAAACTAAATCCCTGGTCCTATTTTTTTTGAGACAGGGTCTCACTATGCAGTTCAGGCTCACCTTGAACTCACTTTTTAGGCCAGGCTGGTCTCGAACTCACAACGATCCTCCTGCCTCAGCCTCCCGAGTGCTGGGATTAAAGATGTGTGCTACCATACCCGGTTCTATTCAGGTCATTTTAATAGTAGCAATTAACATATTTAATGTATTTTGAAATTTTCTTGAGGAAGAAAAATTGAAAATATTTTGTTTAGTTTTTCTTTTTTAATATGTTTGATAATTTTATTATACTATAGAACCATGATCTCAAAGTATGCTATTTCTGTGAATCTCTTTTGAAGACTTATCATATGTATGAGCAGGGCATGGTGGCACATGCTTGAAATTCTAGCCCTCGGGAGGCTGAGGCAGGAGGATTGCCATGAATTTGAGGCCAGCCTGGCCTATATAGTGAATTCAAGGCCAGCCTGAACTACATAGTGCATAGTGAGATCCTGTCTCCATAAACAAATAAATAAATAAAAGAGCTAGTATAAAAGAAGAGCATGTCTTTTTTAAAAATTTAAGAAAATATTTTAAGACCATTCCTAAAAAGCCATGTACTATTGTTTATTCTGTCAAGTTTATAAAAGGGTATGTTGTCATTTGAGATGAAGTGCTTGAGTTTTTAAAGCTTAACATTGCTGTTTGCTAGTATTTTCAATGAGGGGTAAATAAAACAATTCATTGAGAACATATTGTATATAGAACATTATATTTGAATCTGCACAAATTCAAAAGAATGTGATACAGCCCCCATCCTCAGTCAGCATGTTCGAAGACATCGTTGCTCTTTTCCTTTCAATATTAGAAAAGAAAAAATGGAAATTTAAATAGGAATCTGCCTTCCCTCCCTCTCTCCCTAAGTATTTACCATGTGCCACATCTGGGAATCCTATAAGCAAAGATACCCTTTGGCATGACTCTCACCCATACAGAGCTGGTTAAACTCCTCCAGGGCTGGGACATTTTCAGTCCATGGACAGGAAGAATCCTCTGCACAGTGTAGTGCTCACTAGCAGCTATCTCCTGTCCCTCTGGCTCCCAGAGGTAGCAGATAAGAGGTCTAGTGAGGTGACTGGCCCTAAGATGTGACCTCTGCCGGCCATGAACCTGTGAAGCTATCTAGAGCCTGGTTGCCTTTTCCCTCAGGTGGATAAAGTGGAGAAGTTCAAGCATACGCAGAGTACCAAAGACAGCCTGCACGCCAAGTACAACACTGCCACATGCAGCACCGTGGTGGGTGATGACCAGTGGGGCCATCTCCAAGTGGATGCCACCTCCCTGTTCCTCCTATTCCTGGCCCAGATGACTGCCTCAGGTGAGCTAGGGCTGTTTGAGCCCATTATACAGAGGGTGACAACCCAGAAAGGGACTGGGGAAGGGGCAATGTCTTAGTCCGTTTGTGCTGCTATAACCAAATACTCAAGACTGGGAAATTTATAAAGAACAGAAATTTATTTTCTCACAGTTCTAGAGGCCAGGAAGTCCAGGAGCAAGGCTCTGCGAGGTTCAATGGTCTGGTAAGGGCTATATCCTCTGAAGGGGAAGAATGCTGTGTTCTCACATAGCAGAAAGCAGAAGGACAGGACAATACAACACTGTAGAAAGCCTCCTTTATAAGGGTCTTTGTCCCAGTTCACAAGGGGGAGGAGCCATCATGGCCGAGTCACTCCATATAGGCCCCACCTCTTAGTATCAGCACATTAGCAGCACTCATTGTTGGAGGGGACATGTTCAAGGCATAGCAATCAGTATTGGAATAAGCAGTTTATGCTAAGGAAAAGCATGTTTCTCTGCAATGTCATGTGCATTTGTATCTATGATAGGACAGGGAATGCAGGGACCTGGTCTGTGACTTCTGAACAAGACCGTTGGCCTCCACCGGGCACTTTGAGGATGAGGGCTATTGAGTCAGCTGTTACCTTCCTCCTGTGGAGCCCACAGCTTCCTTCCTATACTCACTCAGTTCCTAGAGTGACCTTGGGCAGTTTAAAATATCTGCAAACAGACTCATAACTGCTTTTTGACTTTTCTTCTCCAGGATTGGCACCAGGTTCCTTTAGCTCTCCCACTCACTGCTCTGCTCACCCTCTCTGGGCACATCCTCACTTACCAAAGTTATAGTTGAACAGTGTGCCCAGAGTAGGCTGACCAGCCCACAATGCCCTTGTTGTGTGAGGTAGCTCACGCCTTGTAGATGGTAGATGTTCCTGTTTAGGCCAGAGCTGCAGCTTTCTATGGCAGCCAGGATGCCAGACCTCCCGAACCCCATACTGCAGCCATCTTTGTGCATCAAGTAGGCTCTCACCTACCAAGGCATCTGCTGCCTGCCGATGCTCCCTGGGTTAAGGTGTGTAGCATGTCTCAGAGCACTCATCAGCAGTACAGCAAACTGACACCCCGAGGCTCCTGTTCATTTCGGACAGCAAGCAGGAGACTAGAACTATCCCAGAAATCAGCAAGTAACATCAATATGGCTTTGTGAATAAAACATGCATTTATAAAAAGTACTTTTTGGTTATGAAAGTTAATATGAGCTCAATATAGATATTTTGCAAAATGTAAAAGAATAGTAAGAAATATTTTTGCTGCCAATTTTCATTTGTGTGTGTCTCCTCCAAGTATTTTCTATGCATTTTTACATATTAAATATCACATTATACATAGTTGTTTTGTTACACAAAATATAGCTTGATACCTCAATCATAGTATACCTTTATAAAGCATTTCCTCCCAATCTTATAAGCTTTTCATAAACATTATTTTAGTAGCCTAATTAATGAATGTATGATAATCATTTTAGCTATTCTTTAGTGTATTTTTGCTATTATAACTAATGTTGCAGTATCAATTTGGACTGCATCTCCACTTTCTTCTGATGTCATTCAGAGGCTTCTATATATATTGTCAAATCATTTTCAGTCACTCAAGTTGATTCTAGTTAAACTTCTAAGTGAGTTTGCTAACTAAACCTCTGTTTTTGATATAGGAAAGGGTATCTTATTGTATCCATGCTTGCTTCAAAAATTTATACTTTTAAAATGTGTGTATTTCTCATAACCAACTGCATTTTCAGGGACCAAGCAAAAACCAGCTTCCTTGCTTACTACCTATTTCAGTGAGTTGATGTAGCCCCTGGGCAGGTTCTGGGAGCTGGGTTTTCTGGGGGTGAAAGGAGTTGGGGCTTTACTTTCCCTGTCTTCACTGGGGAAAAGCACCCACCCTTCCCTTTGGCTCACTCAAGGATAAGGACAGTGCCACTGATTCTTTTGGGCTACAATCTTTGCATTGTTGCAAACTTCTCTGCACAAATTCATGTTCCAGAGACAGCATACCTTCTCTTTAACTCTCTCCCCATAGGCACACACTCAAAGATAGAGCCATTCTTCCCTTCTTTCCTCTCTTCCATTTCCCCTCTCCACCCCCTGCCATTCCTTCCTTCCTCTTTCTGAGATTAGATATTAGCTATATCATGTACTTCAGAAGTAATTTTTGGTGCCCTAAGGAAGAAAAATGAAGGTAAAAGGATTTACTTCCCAGTGTGCCAGATCTCTTAACAACATAACTTCTTGACCTCTTTTTTTTCTTTACTAGGCTTACGTATTATCTTCACACTTGATGAGGTGGCCTTTATACAGAATCTTGTCTTTTACATAGAAGCTGCATATAAAGTCGCTGTAAGTATTAATGCTGGTAGCCTTCTTTGGTGTCAGACATTTTTTAAAAATCATATAATTTGTTAGTCAGTGTTTCAGGTGTGACAAAATACCAGAGAAAAACAACTTAGAGGAAGAAAAATTTATTTTGGCTCATGGTTTCAGAGGTTTCAGTCCATGGTTGGCCAGCTCCCTTGCTTTTAGGCCTATGGTGACCTGAAGCATTATGGTGAAAGGATGTAGTAAGGAAAGACTACTTATCTCATGGCAGCCAAGAAACAGAGAAAAAGGGAAAGAGCCAGAGAGAAAAAAACCAGAGACAAGACACACCCCCATGACCCACTCCCTTCAACTAGACCCCACCTGCTGATTTTCTATCACCTCCCAAAAATGCCATCAGATTACAATCTTAGCAATGGATTAATCCACTGATAAAGTTAGTCCTCATGATTCAGTCACTTCCTGAAGGCCTCGCCTCTGAACATATGAGACTTTGAGAGGACATATTAAATCTAAATCATTATGTAATTTCTTGAGAGTGAGGCTATCAAGGCTAATCAGAAGATTAGCAAGAGTAGAACTGTAAGATTGTTAGTGCAATACAAAGTGAATATTTTTGTCCTGAAATGAGAGGGGCACTTTGTATTTTGAATGTACCAATATGCTGTGTCTAAATCCATTATGTATATCTTAAATAAGACCCTAAATGTTCCACAGCATGTGTACAGCCCTGCCTGAATTGGGCTGAAAAGTTGGTGGACAGCACTGGCACTCTGGTAGAAGGTAGGGTGTAGGAGGCTCATCAAAGCAGTCTTTGAGGTTCAGTCACACAGCCGTAGTGTTGGAACAAAGATGAACTAGAACAAAGGAAGGTCCAGATGTGAGAAATTGAAGGAAACATTCCCAGACCCAGCCATAAGGCCTGCTCATAGGTCAGGGTCTAACGCGGCTCTAGCATGTCTGAGTTTCAATGTTCACATTTTACACTCTTTTTTTGGCAGTTGAAAAATAAAAACCGACATTTTGACATTGATCCTGTTCTTTTGGACTGTAATCTTTCAGTACTACACAAAGCAATTCAAAATAGTATCCATTACTTAGGTTTTTAAGTAAAGATACGAATCACTGAGGTTAGGTACATAAGTATCAAGTCTGCTTGTGTGACACTATTCTGAGCAAATTCACATTAATTGATTTTTACATACTATGTGTGTTCAGTGTTCTCTGTCTCACTTTTGACTTTGGTTCCAGTTACTTCCTGAACATTTTTTATGTGCAAGAGGTAATGCTAAATAAAAGATTTAAATGGGTTTGTCGACTTCAACTAGTTATAATTCATATGTTAAAGCTTTTTTATTCCATCTTACAATCTACCCTATGTTCAAAGGCATTTGCTAAATAAATGGATAGCACTTTACTTGATTTTAAGATAAATAAAATGTTCTGTTCTTTACAAATCAAGTTTCTTATAAATTAATAGCTTTTAGAAATAAATCTGAGAATATTTTCATATGTACTTTCATTCTACTTGAGTACTTTCTTCTGAAATTCTGCACAGAGGTCACATGAACTGAAATTAAAGACCAGAATGTGAGTATATAAAACCATGAAGTTGAGAGTCTTCAAGAAGCTGTACTCATGTTTCACTATGTGCGTGGTAACATAAAGGAATCATTTTCTCAAAGCACTTCTTGTATACCTGTTTCTCCCACTCTGATAATGACCTATTTTCCCTCAGGACTATGGAATGTGGGAACGTGGTGATAAGACTAATCAAGGCATTCCGGAATTGAACGCAAGCTCTGTGGGAATGGCCAAGGTGACAGTTGTCCAGTTCCTCCTGTGTGTTTTTAGTGCTTTGCTTAGGGTCTTTTCATTAGGAATTTGGGTTTAATCTGATTAGCACATTTTTCAAAAGGCAGCGGCAAGTATGTGAAATTCGAGTGGCACATGTACCCCAGCCAAGTGAAATTATAGGTCAAGGAAGTCAGGTTCCTATGCTGAAATCTGCATGTGGCCAAAAATAAGTGTCTTCTGTCCCTGTCATCCATTGTGACCAAAGCCAAAATTCTTGCTGTTGTCTAAGAAGCTGCAGGCTTAATGTCCAGTGTTCCTTTCTGGGTCATACAGAGAGCTGAAGAATATGAGTACTTTGTAGGTCTGGCTCACAAGTTCAAGCCTGCAAGGTCAAGCTAGTAACAATAACCAGTGAGACTGATCAGGTAGAAAGATCAGAAGGAGAAAGAGATACTGGGGAACTTACCCTAATGATGTTCCAACTCAAACTCATTAGGAAATATTCTTCAAGCTGGTCTCAGTGACATAATCCTATAGTCCAAACTCCTCAGGAAATTGAGGCAGGAAGGTTGCTTAAGTCAGGTATTCAGAGCAAACCAGGCAACATAGTGAGACTGTGTCTCAAAGAGAAGGAGGAGGAGAAGAAGGAAAAAGAAGAAAAAAGAAGAGGAGGAGGAGGAGAAGAACAGGAGAAGGAAGAGGAGAAGAAGGGAGAAGAAGACACTTGTGGAAGTAGATTTAGTCTGTGGGCCACCAGTTTGTATCTCTTGCCATGAACATTTTTTTTTGTCTTTTTGAGACAGGGTCCCACTATGTAGTTCAGGTTAGCCTTGAACTCACTTTGTAGCCCAGGCTGGCCTTGAACTCACAGCAATCCTCCTATCTCAGCCTCCCGAGTGCTAGGATTACAGGCATGTGCCACCATGCCCAGCTGCCATGGACATTTTGTGTACCTCCTTCCTTTCCTCCTCCTCAAGACTAAAATAGAATTTTTGGGAAAAGTGAAGGCTCCAGAGCTACATTTTTTAAAGCAACAGTAAAGGTGCTCTGTTAAGGTAAACTGACAGAAAGCACATATATTATAAAAAGTGAACTTTCCTTAGTGCCAGATGTGCTAAATGGTAGACATTAACTACAAAAATAGGTGGAAGAAAAACCAGTCATAAATTTAGTGCCATAGACACATGATGTTATGAACTTGTTAATATTTCATTTTTGGAAAAATACTAATTTCATTTTGGGAATGTTTTCCTATTTTCTCCTTATTCATGGCACAAACAACAGTATATGGGGAAGCTCTGTTCCACTGAAAATGAGGATAGAACATGACTATAGGACCCTTTGGCTGGATTTTACAAAAATGTTTCATTGGCTTTGGAAAAACATATATGCTAGATTACTTAGTGAAAAAAGAGTGCCAGATATTAGGATGTATGTTTATTAGAATGAAAATATAATTTCTACCTGTGTTTCTAGGCTGCACTTGAGGCTATTGATGAACTGGACCTTTTTGGAGCTTATGGAGGACGCAAGTCAGTGATCCATGTGCTGCCTGATGAGGTTGAGCACTGCCAGGTAACAGCTCAGCCTCCTGTATTCCAAAGTAGGAAAGAGAATTGTGGAGGGAAGGCCTGGGCTCCTGTTCAGAGATCCCACTTTTCTGGTTTGCTGACACTTGACTCCTTGGAGCTTAAGTTTTTTCTTCCATAAAATGGGCATTCTGGGACCTTCCACTCCTGCCTTGCAAGATAGTTGTAAGGATCAGAGAAAATCAGATTAGACAGTTGATCCAAGCACTGTGTAGCCAGAAAGTATTATGCAGACACAAGACACAGTAATACTATGAATATGGAATCAACAATCAGAGCAACCTTGTTTCGCTGGAGGCAAAATCTGTTGTATGCTTTTTGAATACATAAGTGGCTTTCAGGTTTATTTCATAATGCCCCCAAATTGAATGACTAGCAGGCACTGGCTCATTCGGTGGGGGTGTGATGGGCAGAATGGAGGAGAGATAATATGGGGGAAATGGCAAATTAATACAAACTCCCTGAAATACAGATCACAGAAAGGAGTGATTAATGCAGATTAGGGGATTCCATTAAACAGACAGGAAGTCACCAATTGCTAGTCAATCAGTAAACTGTTAGGGCCTTCTGTATGCTAAGGCTAAAGTGAGTCAGATACCTAAAAACTTATAAATGGAGAGCCTATGGCAGGAGCTTGTGTTTCTTGGCAGAGAAAGCCTAGGGAGAAGTGACTATAACCATGAACCTCATAAATGATACTTTGGTCACCGAGGGATCACATATACTGTGGTGACTGTACCCTAAATCCTAGGTGTGTAATAGACTATTCCATCTCTAAGGTTTGCGTAAGTGTACTGTTTGCTGTTCACACAATGATGAAATCACTTGATGTTGCAAGTAGTTCTTAATGGAGAATCTGATATTTCTTGGGTGTAGTTTAATAGAGAAACACTGGTGTTTTACTAAATGTATAGTCTAGTGGAAAACGTGAGTTGTGTAGCCAGCAGAGTCTGGGTTAGAATCCTAACTTAGTCACTTGCGGGCTGAATGCCCTAGGGCATGAGTCTATGTGTCTCAGAGTCCTTATGAGTAAATTGGACATAATATCCTAATTCTTTCTCATATGGAAGATTTAATGAGCTTATGCAAGGGTCTAGTCTCATGTCTGTACATGTTAGATCTCAGCATTCACTCTTTTCCCTTCCCAAATGTTTCCTATAATTTCAGCTTCCTTCCAAGTTTCCAGTGCCTAATCCAGCTACCTTATAGTTGAGGCCATATTATAGTGCCTCTAAGTAACCCTGGAAAGATTCTAGAACTAAACTAATTCTGTTCTTTACCATTTTGCCTGAACATTTGTGATATCTTCTGGATTAGACTCCTTCTGTAATGGTTTCTGGGTCACCCAGCCCAACTGATACCATTGCACAGAAGCCAACCACCTCTCTGTGATGGCACTGCATGTGTGTTCTTTCATGGTCTCTGTCTTCATAGCTAGGACACATTAGCCTGTTGCCACAGGTAGCCCTGAAGTTCTTCTCCAACGTGTCCTAAAGGTCTGGGTAGGTCAACAGAGCACATGGAAGGAATGGAGTCAAGTGTTTCTCAGCACAGGCTTCAGGCTATACCATACTCTTCCCAACCCCCTTCTTCTGCCCCAAGGAATAGAGAGCATTGACTGGGTAGACAAGGTTGGCCAGCAGGTGCATGTCAGTAGGGCAAACCTCTGCTCAAATTGGCAAACTCATTTGAATGTTCCCTTGGGGCCAAAGTCGTGGTCTTTAGATAATGCAACTATTAATGCTTCTCCAAGTTAAACCACCTCTCTATTTTTTATTCAGTCTATTCTGTTTTCGATGCTGCCAAGAGCGTCAACGTCTAAAGAGATTGATGCCGGACTTCTTTCTATCATTTCTTTTCCGGCCTTTGCAGTGGAAGATGTCAATCTTGTGAATGTGACCAAAAGTGAAATTATTTCCAAGCTCCAGGTAAGCATTGGTTACACTGGTACCCTTCTGCCCTGCGTTAAATGCCAGTTTCATGTGATGACATGGAGCAGATCACTTGTGAAGTTAATGGCTTGGTTTATCTTAGTTGACTCATGAAGTAGCCAGCTGAAAAGCTGAGCCTACAAGTAAGAAAATGAAGTCTCAGATTAAGTAACTTAGTTATCTTCATAATTAGCAAAACTTGCACTTCAGCTGGAAATCCAATTCCTACCACTATCATACTTCCAAGGTCGGACTACTTAACCATTTAAAGATCATAGATTCCTTTGAGTATCTCACAAGTCACTGCCAGGAAAAAAAATGCATATGTCCCAATATCCTTAAACTTTACATGAAATTTCAAAGGAGTTAGTGATCCTAAAATTAAATTTTTTTCCAAAAATTCTTGCTGTGCAGTGAAAGACAACAACTGACACATCACACTAAACACTTCAGTGTATTCTCCAAATGTGAGGGTCCCTTTGCCTCTTTGTGTGATACAGTAAATCAGAGTGAAAGAATGGCCATTCACTGAACTCTTAGTAATAACTCTTGCAGCCCCAATACTCCCATAAAATGTTTCAACATTCCCTTCCAACCCTGAATTTACCTTGCTTACTACTTTAAAAGTTATGCTTTATACTAATAGCAAAACATTTAGCACATGTTTTATTACTAAAATATTCATAGGAAAGAAAGGGCTGACTTGAGTTGAAACAAAAAAAGCAAAGAAATTCTTCTGATCTCATCAAATGCATTTTATTTCTACCTTCCTAGGGGCGTTACGGATGTTGTCGCTTCCTTCGGGATGGTTATAAAACCCCAAGAGAGGTTGTATTTAAATATTGTTTCTTATGGTTCTTTAATTGCTTCATATCTAAGTTGCCACTGTATTGTTCTTCCTGTATTGATTATAATTATATGTTGCAATATTGGAAAGAGAAGTATTAATTTTGGAGTCTGGTAGCCTGGAGTTAAGCAGAATAGTAAGATCATCAGGGGTTCAGAAAGCTGATAGTTTAAAACCAGCTCATAGATAAGAACTAACAGTTCTGTGGTTTGCATAGTATTTGTAAAGACCATCCATGTCCTCCCTCTTAGGTTTGTCACAGTGACTAATAAAATGGTATAAATAAGACAGATCAAGCCTGTAATACCAGCTATTGGCAGGCTGAGGCAAGAGGATTGTTGTGAGTTCAAGGCCAGCCTCAGCTACATAGTGAGTTCAAGGCCTGCCTGCACTACCGAGCAAGACTCTGTTTCAAATAAGTAAATAAATACATAAATACAGATCATCTGCCAAGCATTGTGATAGGCAAATTGGTGTTAGTTTGTTAGAGAAGACGCTTTAGTGTAATAAACTACCCAGGAGTCTTGTGTATGTTTCTGATTTACTTTCTAAAATCTTATGATGGAAAACTGCCCAAAATGACATCTCCCTGTTATAGTCAGACAAGCAAGGGAAACGCATTGAGACACAGTGGTATTGTGTATATAATCTGACCTCACCTTTAAAAAGTTATTCATATTCGATTCTAGGACCCAAACCGATTACATTATGATCCTGCTGAGCTCAAGCTCTTTGAAAACATTGAGTGTGAGTGGCCTGTGTTCTGGACTTATTTCATCATTGATGGAGTCTTCACTGGGGATCCTGTTCAGGTGAGGAAATGCCGGGTAGTGTGCTGATAAGCTTTTTCATCCTACTGCAAGTACTGATTATTAATAGAATGTAAGTGTGTGCAAGAAATCAGGTCATTGCTTCAGTTTTATATTGTGACTTGGCAAACTTTCCTAAAACTTAGTGAATTAAAGCAACAACTCCTTTAATTATTTGTTCCTGATTCTGCAGTTTGGGCAGGGCCCAATAAGGACAGATGGTCTCTGTTTTTGCTGGTGTCCACTGGGATGGTTCCATGGGGCTGGAGGATCTACTTCCAAAACAGCCTCACTCACATGGGTGGTGAGTTTCCAAATGCTGGTTTCCAAATGATGCTGGGAGGTCAGCTGGGCTGTTGGTGAGGGCCTCGGTTTTCCTCCACATGGCTAACTTGGACTTATTACAACATTGGAGTCTCTGAGACTTTAAACATTATGTGGTTGTTGTCTTCCTCCCAGAAAGCAAAAGCAGAAGCTGCCACCCTTTCTTAAGTCTTAGGTCTAGAACTGACCAAGTATCACTGTCATCTCATTTTATTGGTTAAAAGGCCATCCCATATTCAGTGGGGAAGAGACTAGACAAAGCATGAGTACTGGGAAGCATGGTCCTGTGTATCCCCGACAGGTTTTATTGTTCTATTGTTCTTTCCAAATCAGTCAGTGGTTCTGCTGTTGTTATCTCTAGGGGTGTGCTCAGATAATATCATATTTAACATGCTGACCTCCTAACTGGTCTCCCAACCTCAGTCTTGTTCCCTGTTGTTTCCGTTCTCATTTATTATCTTGGGTCTTAAGTCTTCTGGTCTTTTTATCCCAGGATTGCAAGGTTTCAAAAGGATTGACTTTGAATTTCAATTGTGAACAGGCTTAACAATTATGCGGAAAGGAAGCTAAGGAGACAAAAATGACTCTGCTTCGTATCTTATAAGCCTCACAGAATCTATTACCCTATACCTATGCTATCTCTTCTACTCTTCCACTTGACATTTCTAAATGATCCAATCATGATCATGTTTTTCCATCCATAAATTTCAAATGAGACGAAAATGAGATCTGGAAGGTAGTTGACTGGGCTTTCCAAAGGAGAAATTTGTTAAATAGCTAGATTGCTGGCGAGTTTTTTTTTTTCTTCTTTCTTCTTTTAATGCATTATTTTTTTATCATGGCCTTTTTAGTTTAATAGAAAGGTTTGCTTCAGTAGCTTTTATTATATGGAACAGAATAGTGTAAGAATCAGTGTACATGAAACACAGTACATACATTTTCTTTTTCTCACATCCAATTTATGCAGCAAATATTTCTCAAGCAATAATTAAGTGGAAAACTACCTATAGGTGGAACTGGATGTGCTAAGACATGGCTTCTATCACAAAAATTTTATAATCTGGTTGGTGAGACAAAATCTAAATATGTAAAAAAAAAAGTTAATAAATGCTTTAAATGATGAGTTAACTATGGCAAGGGAAAGCTATCTGATACATATTATAAATGTGAGTACTAATGGGACTTCTGAAGAAGAAATAGCTACTGCATGGTGGCTGCTCTGTACTTCCTTGTAGCTTGACTGGTGGGACTGAGCTTAGACACTCTCGACGGAGGAACAAGCAGTGCTGTTTAGCTGTTGCTAACATTTGTCATTGGCAGAAGCCCTTTCTGCACTCCTCAGTCAGAACATGTTTGTGCATTTTTTGGTCCTGTGTCTGACTCTGAATCTGTTTGTTGCCAAAAGAACCATTCTCCTATGTTGCACTGCCATTGCAGCATTAACCACCAGACCTCTTTCATAGCAAGGGCGATGGGCTGTTTTCCAGGTTCAAGAGTACCGAGAGGCCCTGGAGGGAATATTAATCAGAGGCCAGGACGGGATCCGCTTGGTGCCAGAACTCTATGCTGTCCCGCCTGACAAGGTAACCAGGTGGCATAGGGCCCTTTTGTGCTGTTTATGTAGAACTGAATGAATTAGTGCTTGGCTTTTGGTATTCTTCATCACCCTTTTAGGCCCAGTGACCACTTTTTCTCCAGAAATGGTTTCTAAAGGCTTAGGCAGTGTTCCCATTCATCACAAGGAGTCAGAGTTTTGGGAGATCATGTGGAACGTGCCTTGTGTGGAGTTGGCAGTTAAACCCTTTGAAGAATGTTTATCCTTCCCCCAACCTCAGGCAGAAAGAATGCTACAGAGCACAAAACACTGTTGTGCACCTTGTTCCTGTACAGTGCTGCAGAAGACTAATGTACAGAGATCGTTGAGAATCTCTTCCTTTGATTCAAACAGATCCCAAGCTAGAGTTTGAGTAATTATTAATTAAAGCTATTCTACACCAGGGAAAGAAAGACTGTCCAGTTCCAAGCAGATGCTCAAAGATAATTTTGTACTACCCAGCTTTATAAATTGGGGTCATGCTTTACCCCGGTAAGCATTTCATGTTTTAAAGAAAACGCTTATTCAAAGCTGTTTGTTTTGCCAATGCTCCTGATGCTTCCCAGGCTTCATCACTGCATTTGTGGGAGGGAAGGGCCTTTAGAGAGCCAAATCTCCCCAAAATGACAGGACCTGAAGTAGGCTGTGAGCATCAGAAGTTTGTCATGCAGCAGCTTGGGTAAGGACAAGAAATTCCCTCACTCTACAGATGCAGCTATGGAGCCTGCTGGGGATGCTTTCTCTCTAAGTGTTATAAACCTAGATCTCCTGCAAATGTATCCCTTTTTTATTTGTGGATGTGTGGATACAGTGGGGCTGATGGTAGGGTTCAGGTCACTTTCCAGCAGCTCCGCATTCATATCTCATGTTCAGGTTGCTCCTTGTCCAGTGCTGAGGCATTTGGCAAAACAAACTTAGTAATGGGAGGTAATTTGGAACCTGGAAGCAGAGCAAGGGAAAATAAATGAGCTTGGGGTTGTTTTACTGGTTTTATGGTAGAGAATAACCATTCCTTTTCTACCAAAAGACATGAAATGTTAGGTGTTACAAGCTTTACTTTGCTTTCTGATGGACACTGCTGAATGTGTATTGTAAAAAGTTCCCCAGCAACTCACTCTCTTCTAGATTTCACCCTAACCTTTGGTTTCTACTTATCATTGCAACATACTTCTTTATTCAGTGATTTACAATTATGTGCTAGACATCAGTCTTGGATGCTGTTTTGCTTTGATGACATTTCATGTTCGCTGCTTGCTGATGACAACTAGAAACATTCCTCAGTCACATCAATAACATGTGAAGACCACTGGGAAGGATTCTTACAGATAGGGTCACCAAAAGCCCATATGGCACCTTTGTACAAATTAAAAACAGGGTGGCATTCAGCTTGGATTTCAACCTCACTCTTCCTCGACCAGTGTTTGTACAGGGCATTGCCATGCACAGGGCCGCCTATGAAATGAAGTGTGCCCAGAAAACATGTAGTGATTTGCTGCTCCATGCCAGGTGCCAGGCCAGGGACTGAGGAACAAGAGTGGTTCCCATGCCAGGTCTGTCTCTATGGGCATGCAGGCCAGTGGGGGCCAGAGGAGCTAGGCCATGAGGTGGAAGCAGCCACTGGAATGGCGGTGGCAGTGGCAGTGACAAAAGCAAAGGCAGTAACACAGATGTGTGTCTGAGTGCTTGCAAGAGGTTAGGAAGGGACCCAGTGGAGAGAAGAGAAAAAGGACACCTCTATGTAAAGGCAAGAGCTGGCCATGGTTGGGAAGGGGCAGAGCCAGGCTGTCTTTTGACCTGGACATTTTGTTTGCTTTCTGTTCTTTGCATTGAGTATTTCTCCTTCTAGATATTTGCAGTCTTTCCTAACACTACTTATGTTTCAAATAGCTTTGGCGTACTATCTGATTGTGAAAGTAGTCCTGCACTCTATATAACATCCAGGATTGCATAGATAGAAGAAAATATTTATCTCTAATCCCACTACCCAAATGACATTTTGGAGAATCTCCTTCCACACTATTATCATATTTGATTACTAGTGACCTTTAGTTCCATCCAGTTTACTTACGGTTTTTAAAATGTACTACTACTAAAAAAAATTATGTTTTACTGACTATATTAATAATATCACTGATTAATCTACAAAGAATGATTACCCTCATAGTATGATTTTCCCTTTTCTGTCAATTGACCCATGTTTTCTGGAGGAAAAAGTCAGTGATGTGGCCCCAACTAATGTTGCATGACTAAAAACTCAAAGGGCAGCATGGAGTTTAGAAGGGAGAAAGTCACACACTAACTAGCAGTGTACCGCTAGCACTATCCATCAGAAAGCACAGAAGCTTTGTTTTGAGAAGACAAAAGCCCCTAGTGGATTCTGATTTCTGAGTTCGTGGTGGAGGGTTTGTGGTCTAGCAACAAGATTGTTTTTCCTCAATAAATAGTGCCACCTTCTGGTAATTTTCTTGTATAGGCACATGGTTTATAAACCCCTGGGAAGGGAGGGCAAGATTAAAAAAAAAATACCATAAAAACCATACTTAACATCCAGCCATGCACTGTGTGGCTATAAGCTGCTATTTTTGACCATCTTACCAATATTATGGTCAGATGTTAGCAGGAGTCATGGAACATGTCTGTGCTCAGAGCTGTGCATGAAGAAGGCAAGCCAGGCTTCAGCACCTATTGCTCAAATGTGCTCGGGAAGAGCATTGACTTGGGACCAGGACTAGATTGGACGTCTTCCTTTGCCATGAATAGCCAGCTGTCCCCAAGAGAGGATCTTTTGACCTTCTGGGTCCCACATCCCAGCACATGCACAAAATTGACCTGGAGAATGAGGACCATTTTGTAAATTCACAGTGCATTCCCCGCTGTAAGGTGTCTTTGACCTTTTTATTGGGCTTTGCTCTCTCTGCCAGGTGGATGAAGAATACAAGAATCCGCACACAGTGGACAGAGTTCCTCTGGGGAAGATGCCGCATCTGTGGGGTCAGTCCTTGTACATCCTCAGCTCACTGTTGGCAGAGGTAGGAGCTTGGTGGCTTCATAGGCCGATAATCGTCTGATTACAGGTACAGGAACCCTGGAAGAGTATAGGGGCTCTCTGCCCAAAATGGTTGTGAATGTCTTTTGCATCTGCATGCCTATGAGGTCAGCTGGGCTTTAGCTCCCAAGCTTGACCCTTGACCTTGTATATCCATATTTATATTGAGCCAGTTCAGGCCAGCTGCAGGTCAACACTCTCTGCCTGCCTCCTGCTGTATTCCTGATCTGAGCCAAGAGCCTATTTGAGTTGATGGTCACCAGGAGCTGGAAGCTTCTCAGGTAGGATTAGCATGTCGGATCCTGGAAGACACAGGGTTTGAGAAACTACTAAATGGACAGGAAGCCCCCCCCCCAGACCCAGCTGCAGGCACAGGAAGCAGAAAGGCTCTTCAGAACTCTACAGGTGGCCGCCAGCCTGAGTCTGATTAATTTTGTGAGGCGGTCCCTCAGACCACTGCCAACAACCCTCACAGGAAATCTGCTGCCTCTTGACCTAGTCCCTCTTGCTAAGCCTTAACTTCCTCATAGGCTTCTATTGCAAAACACTTTTGAGCCTTCAAAATGAATCTTCCACCCCTCTTAAGTGTGAGTGACTTGATCAAATGGGTTCATTCTTCCCAGTGGATCCTGCTTAGCTGAGCGTTCTGAGCCCATGAGGAAAGGTATGGGAGCCCAGGGAAGAGGCTGAGGGGCTGCCATCTTCTGAAGCTGGCCCAGCCTTGTGCATTCCACCAGCTCTAGAAATGGGAGCAGAGCTGCAAGTCAGAATGCCACTGGGGCTGGGTGCGGTGGCACATGCCTGAAATCCCAGCTTCTTGGGAGGCTGAGACAGGAGGCTTGCAAGTTCAGGCTAGCTCGGGTAACTTAGCAAGACCCTGTCTCAAAGTAAAACATTTTTAAAAAGGGCTGAAAGTGCAGCCAGTGGTACAGTACCCCATGGTTTAATGCACAGTACTGGGAAAAACACCAGTAAAAAATAATGCCACTGGGTTCCTGGTGATTGTAGCACAGTGGAAGCAATCAGTGGGAGCTATTGCTGCTGAAGGTGGAACAGTGGTTCTATGGATATGTCCAGTCTGTCCAGTTTCATGGTCATAGCCCTGGGAGTAAGACTATATTTTACACATATATCTCCTTTGAAAAGCCAGCCCTATCTCTGACTAGCTCTTTGACTATCTTGTATTTGGTTAGCTCTGCAATACCTTTTAGCTCAGATTTCTATATCAGTAAGATGGGAAATAACTTACTTTACTTTACTGCTTCCTCCTCTCCCTGTAAAGGTCTTCCTCTGGCTCAGTAGCAGGTCTACAACCTCCACAGAGCTCCCGGAACACCTTGGTCCCCTCCTGGAGCTCAGACCATTTCTAGAAATTGCAAGAAGGACATATTCAAAAAGCACACTTGGCAGGGGGTGGGGGGACTATTGTGTTTCAAGCAGCCTTGGGCCAACTGCTTACTCTGTCACTTCCCCCAGACACCTTTACCTCAGGTTCCCCACCTATAAAATGGTGAAGAAGGTAGAATTTACCTGGTAGGAGGCGTAAATGACAGTGTACATGCAGGGACTGAGGGAATACTAGCTACCATTATTTTCACTCACAAAAGATGGGACAGTATTAGCCCTGCCGAGGCAGATGCTTAGCATGTTGTGTTTTCACTTATCACTGGCATCCGAATCGCATATTCTGTTTCAGAGAAAGTAAGCAATTGACTCAAAAACATAAAGAAACAATTCTGAGTGCTTTGGGCCCCAAAATATGTTACTTTCAAACTTAGGTGTAAGGTGAAGTTTTAGTTAATCAATATTTCATAGTGTTAATGCTCCTCTCTTCACAGGGATTCCTTGCCACTGGTGAAATCGATCCCTTAAATAGGAGATTTTCCACTTCAGTCAAACCTGATGTTGTAGTACAAGGTTTGTGAGCATGTTTTCTATTCATCTCTAATTTGTAAAACCAATGTCATTTGTGTTCATTCTAATTATTCCATAGTCTCTTATTTAATTAAAAAAAAGTTATATGTGCTTCAACATATAGTTCTGAGATGCCTTATATAACCCAGTTACTCAATGGTATTCTTTGGAACCACAAATTTACTTTCTACGAAGCAATTGTTTTCTCACATCCAAACCTTAATTGCAACTGAGGCACATGAAATTCTTTGAACATCATTTTTCAGTACCGTTGCTCTTTGAAAAGGAGAGCCTGGTGAGAACTCAGAACCCAAGTGATGTCATTCATTCCTCTCTTGGAGTTCTGATTCTTGCCATCTGCCCCGTCTCCCTTCCCCTGTTCTCTAGCAAGCTCCTCTTTCAAAAAAGGTAGGAGGCCAGCCTGGTCTGCCACTGCCAAGTGACTCCACCATGCTTAGTGCTGTTAGGATTCTTGCACTTGCTCCAATGGACTTAGCAAGAACCTGCTACCTTAGCAGGAAGCTTGTGGTGCAGGGCTGGCTGGTGGTATGCAGCAAGTGCATTAGTCCCTCCTCTCACCTGCCTTTTCTGGTGGATCTTGAGGCAGCTCAGTATATGCAGCATGCCCCATAGAAAACTTATGTACTATATAATCTCATGCCCCTTGTGCACACACTTTATTGGCCCTAAATTAGGCCGTATACAACAAGGCCCACGTCATTGTTGTAGCTTCTATGTTGATTAGCACAAACACGCCTATGTTGAAAACAGTGAATGAACAAATGAAAAGCATTGTCCTTTGTGGCCACTGCACCTGTCCATGACATTGTGACATGAGCTGCAGCTGTTCTACCCAGTCAATACTGTGTCAGAATCAATGCGGGACACACTAAACCTTCACAACAGTCTGATTTTGGAAAATTTCTGACAATTATGATTATCATCTCCACCTTACACATGAGGCTTAGAGGTTAATCCACTCACTCAGGGACTCTCAGGTGACAGCCAGAAGTTTGAGCCCACTCATGACTTCCAGATAGACTGCCCTAGCTGCATTCCATAGTACTTACCCAGAGCATATTCTGTTAATTACTCCTTTATGTCTGTAAGACTGTTTTTCCAGGCTTGGGATTTAGCTCAGTGTTTCAAGTGCTTGCTTGGTAAGCGCAAGGTCATGAGTTCAATCCCCTCATACGAAAAAAAAAAAAAAAGACTGCTTTTCCAACTGTAGGCCAGGACAGGTTGATGGGTCAACTAACATTTTTTTAATGTAATGCAATAGAATGAGAGAAAATGACCAGAAGGCCTGCATGGTGTAAGGGAGGTACAGTCTTAGAAACATCCACATATAGCTTTATCGAATCATGAGGCTCCCAAGTCTCAAACAAAACCACTCCTACAGAGAGTAGCCTCTGTGTGGCTTTGAAAAGTGTAGTGTTTTACGTGTTATTGGGAGCTTCAGAAGGGATAAGTATTAAGCCAGTTCCCCAGCCAGTCTTGCTGTGCTGCACAGGGATTAGAGTCCCATCCTGACTCAGCTATAACTGGCCAGTTAAGCATGTGAGGCTTCTCTTAGGGCCATGTTGTGAAGATCAGATGAGATAATGGGTATGAAAATGCTTTAAGGATGTAACTTAAATTCAGCTATCAGTGGCATTTATATGTATTGTATGCTTATCACCCCCTCTCCAAGCCCATGGTCCAATGATGGCACTTGTGGGCCACCTTAATAGTAGTGGAGCTTTTGTCCTCTGACCTGAGCATTCCCTGAGTTCCCAGAAGGCTTTTCTGCAGCTAAACAAAGCATCAGCCCCTCTATGGCTAAGATCCCTTTTCTAGTCTCTACCCCAGACCCTTTCCCTTTGCCCTGCCCCTTCTCATAAAGCCCAGCATTACTAGTACAGCAAGTGTGACTCAGCTAATCCCTGATGTGGCCCCAAATGAAGGTCTCCCTCCCCCAAGGGCCCCATGGTCCTAGGCACTTAAGTTCCCTACCTGCTGGAAAGCCAAGTGCCCTGCCTCATCTACCCAGGGGCCCAGGGCAGCTCTGAAAGGGCTCTTCCCCACTGGTGGGGTTCTGTGCTGTGGTTCTGGATGGGCCAGGTTGGCCCACTTCTACCACCATCTCCACTGGCAGTGCCACTTTCCTTTCTGTGGAGGGAAAGATGTTCCTCCCATTGCTTCCTTTCAAAGTGTCCTCCATGAGCAGACTCCACTATGTTGCTACCCTGCCCTTTGGGAGTAGGGGAACAGGCTTCTCTTGGTGTTCCCTGAGTGAGCTGTTTCTACTCCTGACCCTATGTGAAGAGAACAAAAGACAGATTTAGAATACATACAGTCCCAGAAGGGGGCAAGACATTATTTGAGATGAAGTAAGTTAGAGTGAGACCTATCGAAGACAATTTCTAGAAGTCTCTTAGGCCCTGTTAGACCTACCATGCATCTTGGGTATTGAGGGCTGGCAAGGACACAGAGAACAAGGAGGAGCAGCAGGGCCATTACTGCCATTTCCAAAGCCAACCAGTGTGTGGAGGGCATGCTAATGTACCTGTCATCAGGCAGAAGAGGAAAAGAGACAAATTATGCACGTCAGTATGCAGAGACAGTAGGCACAATCAATCTGATACCGATTTTCTCCTCTTGTTCACAGTCACTGTTTTGGCAGAAAACAATCACATTAAGGAGCTATTGAGGAAACACGGGATAAATGTCCAGAGCATCGCTGATATTCATCCAATTCGGGTCCAGCCAGGCCGGATTCTTAGTCACCTCTATGCTAAGCTTGGTAGGTTGGGGGAAATAGCAGGGCATGTTTGGCAAAGGGCATCTTGGGGTTCAGGCCTGAGGAAGACTGTGATGTGTATAAATTCTAAAGAATTGGGCAAAGCTAGTACTACGCAGGTGGTTGCACTATTTAAATGTGAAGAATACAAAAATAAGCACATCATCCTCAGCCCTGCAGCCAGTCCCACCACAGGCCAACCGTACCATTCAGCACATCTGTTGTAAATGAGGAACCTCCTGTGAAAATTCACAATGGAAAGAGTCATTGGTGTCTTGGTAGTACTTCTAACTTATGTGATATCAGAAAATTCTCATTTACCCATTGAAATGGAAGGGAGAGGGCCGGGAGTTTGGCTCAGTGGCTTAAGTGCCTGCCCTGGCAGGTGCAAGGTTGTGAATTTGATCTCTGGTGCTGCAAAAAAAAAAAAAAAAAAAAAAAAAGAAAGAAAAAAAAAAAAAGAAATGGAAGGGAGCTCTGTTTTCTAGAATCTTTTAGTTTTTAATAGTTTTATTCCATATACATCAAACCAGTGCTATTCATATACATGCATGAACAGAACTGGTTGTTTCTATATTCAGCTTTGTTCCATTTTAAAGGACAATGGTATTTAAGAAAACCAAATCCTTGAGTGGATTGTCTAACATAAAAGTAAGCCCAGCTTTAGCCTAAGTCACTGGGATTAACTGTTGCTAACTCCACTTTTGCTTGTATTTCAAATAGGACGGAATAAGAATATGAAATTGAGTGGGCGACCATATCGGCACATTGGTGTCCTTGGAACCTCGAAACTCTATGTGATTAGGAACCAAATCTTTACCTTTACACCCCAGGTGAGAAGAGCTGGGCAATGGCAAGACAACTAGTATTCTTATTATTAATTCTGTTTTCGGTCTCATAAGCTTTTCTCCTTCTCTACAGCAGAATTACGCCCCTAATGTTAATAGTCACACTGCCAGTCTGATTTCCAGACTGCAACTCCCTTACTGGGCTATAGAATACACTAATTATGGAACTTCAGAGTTTTTGTTTCCAAAGAAAACTAGCCCATAGAAACACATGCCAAATGTTTTTGCATCCATTAGGGTATCTAGACTCGTGGTGTGGTTGCTTTACCACCATGGAACACAGGATGGGCCCCACTTATTTGGATACACAGTTGGCCATGGGATCTTGGCTTAGTAACCCCAGGCTGTTTTGTTTCCATACTAGCCTGTGCTGCTCACTTAAGCCTCATGAGTTATTTCCCTTAATACCAAAGTTTAGTCCAGAGCTGAGTATGCAGTGGTACAGATCCCAGGAGAACAATTTGTCATCCACATCAGACAGCAGTGCCTTTAGTTGACATTAACCAAGGATCAATCAGGTGAAATCTCCACATCTCACCTGCCTTGAGGGTCCTTATTCCAAACCCAGTAGCCCTGGAAGGAGTAGGAATTAAGGAGTTACTGATATGCTCTTAAGATAGTAGTGCTGGGCAAGGTACTTAAAGCCCCAACAGAGGAACTGAAACCAGATTGGCAGTTGTTGTGCACTGATGTAGCCACAGCTCCTAGGCAAGTGATAGGTTGATCTGTCTGATCCCAAGGAAAGCGGTCCCCTCTTTGCAGGTTAAGTCCAGTACTAAGTACCGTCCCTGGTGAGAAAACTCAAGGAGTAGTGCTACCCTGAGTGACAGCCAGTGTTCTGTGGAGATAAGTGAAGGATGGCCCTTTACCTGGCTTACTCTGACTTCCAGTTCACCGACCAGCATCACTTCTACCTGGCTCTGGACAACGAGATGATCGTGGAGATGTTGAGAATCGAGCTGGCCTACCTGTGCACTTGCTGGAGGATGACGGGCAGACCCACACTCACCTTCCCCGTCACACACACCATGCTGAGTAACTTCCTGTTGGGACTGCCCCATGGGTGGTTTGGACCCTTTTCCAAATGTTTGAAACAGCTCTTGGACAAAGCTGATTACTAACGGGGCTTCCTAGCAGTTTGATTTCTTATCTATCTCAGGAGCCTTCTCTGCTGTAAGAATTTTAATTAGCCTGTGCTAATGAAAACATCTCAGTGCATAGCTGAAAAAAATGTATTCCCAATTTAAGTAAATTCATTCATCACTTTTTTTTTTCTTTAGCAAATGATGGCTCAGACATTCATTCAGCAGTTCTTTCTACAATTAGAAAACTAGAGGATGGATATTTTGGAGGAGCTAGGTAATTTATGATTTTTTTTAAATAAGAGTAGAATTGACCTTTCTTAGAGTCTTTTATTTCCATTCTTACATTTTTTATGTCAGTTTCTAAACCTAGAAACATGAAGTTTTAAAGCAAAAAGGAAGTTAAAACTTTAATCCCATCTCCCATGTGAGAAACTTGAATCAAGTCTAAAAGAGTGTTCAGTAGGTGTGTGTTAAAGAGTTTTTACAGATGCCAGGGGTCCCTGGGGCACAGAGAGGTGAACATGTCAATCTCTTTGAAGTAGCAGCTTTCCTGGAATACATGCATGAAGTGCTGTATGTTTCATGGAAGAAAATATCTAGGGCCTAGGATCCTGCAGGTACTCGATAAATGCTGAACTTGTGTGTCCCTTAAGAAAACTTGACAAATTTCTTAGTGCCCCT
>RJWM01016952.1:0-44260 GCA_004363535.1 Dasyprocta punctata | reverse complement strand
CTAACATTCATTGTGCTTGAAGAAGTTTTTTGCCTTGCCTAGTACTTTCACAGTTAAAATTGATAGATTCAGTGCAGATCGTCCAAGTCATTTTATCTTTACTTACAAAAGAAACATACTGGGTGATGGAATGGTGCTTTATAACTCTAACAGTGCGCTTCATTTGTAGTTATTAAACACTCAGCAGGCGCCTCACCACACTGACATTTGTTCCCTAGTCAAAGCTCCTGTCTGACATGGCCCCACTGTGTAAGGTGCCATTTACAGAAAATGAGAATTTGGCTTAGATAATTAATAAATGCCATGATGCTCTCAAACAAATGCATAAATTGATAAGTGAGAAATAAAGTGCACAATCCAAGGACAAACAACATGAGCTCTCTTGTTTGGTATTTTAAAGTGTTTTTTTTTTTTTTAAGGCTTAAATGGACATCTGGCCATGTTTTGTTCTCAATACAAAAAAAAAACCGAAAAATTCTGATAGATGTGAAATACTGTGAGCATGAATTAGAATACTAAGGACACAAACTCATCAGATTACTAGATTATAAATTTTGTATGTATTAAAAAGCTCTACTTCAGACTTGCTGTCTGACTTTACCCTCATTACTTGAACTCTATTAGCCTCTATTCCTACATCTGTGAAATGGATATAAGAAATTCACATAGGTTTTCCCAAAATGTAGTCACCTGACCAATGACAGATAAAAAATTATTTCAGAGATATGCTGTAATCTAATGAGAAACAAAAGAGCATGCAATTAGTCATGCCACACACAATCTTTCAAGGTAATATTTTCCAAGAAGATGCTGATGTAAATGTAGGCATTAGGTTTCTATGAATTTAAAGGAAAAATTACAAAGTAAAAAATAATACAGATATTCAGAAATTTGGAAAAATCACTATGTATGTTTTATATAATAATTTCTTAAATATATGTGGGACACATTCTATCTGATAAAAGAGAGGTGTTAACCAGCCTGTTATTGTTGGCAGTGGTGAAGGTAGCAGTAGTAACAGTAGCAGTCCGAATCATAGTAGGGAAATCACTAGTCATAAGATACTGTCTGAAAGTCTGTCCTCGGTTACCTTTTTTTTTTTTTCAATTCTTTTTAACTCTGTCTTCATTGGAAGAAATTCAAAATAACCATATATAAGAATAGAATTTTAAAGGCTCCATTTAAACTTTAAGTTCCTTCACACTTTGGTGACTGTCATTACTACCTCTATCTTCAACTCTAAATTTCTGACCCTGCACAGCTGCCAAAACTCATGTCCAGGGAGTTCAGGTATACAATAAGCTCAAAGAGCCAATACAACTCAATAGAAAGATCAAAATACTTTGGTTTTAAAGAGACAAGAGAAGAATGTATTAGAGGAAGATACAGGATACACTCAAGAGCAGAATGTGGTGTTCAAAGAAATGAGCCACAAAGACTATAAAACTAGACCCAAGCCTATCACCACGCATGAAACTAAAGTCAAAATGATCAAGGTTCTAAATATTAAAACATAAAAACTAAATATGCTGGAAGAGAAAATAAGTAGAACACTTGCAGACATAGGTGTAGGGAAAACTTTCATGAACAAAACACAGACCAAACACAGGAAATACTACAAACAAACACAGGAAATACTACAAAGTATCAACAAATGGGATCTCACCTTACTAAAGAGCTATTTCACAACAAAAGAAATCACCCACAGAATGGGAAAAAAATATAGCCCTCAGACAAAGGACTTCTATATAGAACATGAAAAGAACTGAAAAAAAGCAGGCACTCCAAATTCAATGACCCAATCCAAAACTGGGCATCTGAGATGAATACACACTTCTCAGATAAAGAAATACAAATGGCAAATAAATATATTAAAAAATATTCAATGTTATTTGTCATGTGAGAGACACAATTTATAGCAATACTGAGATTCTATCTCACTCCAGAAAGAAAGATTATCAACAAGAAATCAACCAATAACAAATGCTGGAGACAGTATGAGAATAAAGGAACACTTCTCCCCTGTTGATGGCAAAATAGATGTGGAAATCAGTGTGGAGATTCCTCAAACCAATAGGATTGGAGGTCCCGTTCAATCCAGGAACTCCTTTTCTGGGTATCCTCCCAAAAGAATTGAAAACATCATACAGCAGTAATATATGTGCACCCATGTTTATAGCAGCAAAATTTGTAATGGCTAAACCTTGGAAACAACACAAGTGCCCATCATATGAGGAATGGATAAAAAAGATGTGGTATTTTTATACAGTGGAGCACTATTCAGGTATAAAGAAGGATAAACTCAAGGCTTGTATAGACAAATGGATGCAACTAGAGACCACACTTATAAGTGAAGTAAATCAGACTCATATATGTAAACATTGTATAGTCTCACTAGTGTGAGAAGTGGAACAAGTAAATAGGACCCAAAATATGCAATAGATATGGTAAATTGAGAAGAAACTGTTAAAAAGGAAAGAGAAACTGTGATGATGGAAAGGGGAAAGAAAGGAAGGGAAATGGAAAAATGTATATAAATATAAACATGATAGCTGAGCTAGATATACTGATAGTTTCTATTAGTTCACTGGAAAAAAAAGATTTGTGCTAATATTGTTGGGACAATATCTCACGCTTTTATTTTATACCCTGAGTAAATACTCTGAAAATAACAATATGCAATGCATTGATTATTGTTAGTCTCCTATTATCTTGTTTTGAAATTCTAGTTTATTTGTCTTTTGTTTATGATAAAAAAAAGAAATGAGGTACAATACAGTTGGCAACTGGAGATCTTTCATGTTTTGAGAGGTGGAAATCTGTGAAATTCAATAATCCATAGTCTCAGTCTCAGTCTGTGTCTCAGTCCCAGTATTAGAGGATGGAAGAGGATGGCTCACCCTTATTTATTCCTATGGGTAATGCCAAAAGGGTGGTTCATTCACGGTGAAAGAAGGACAATTTGCAAGTAAAAAGAAAGAATAGGCTCATTTGCCACTGATGGCAGTTGTCCAGGTTTGGTGTTTTGGGAAAAGGAAAAAAAGTAACTTCAAGCCTGTCTTCTGAAGCTGCTGTCTTTCTTTAAAGCACAATTCATTAAAACTTTGATTTTCTTGTCTCTTTTCTGCCTAACTTTATTTCTCCTGCCCTAATTTCCCCCTTCCCCCAGACTTTGATCCCTATTCTTAATGCAGAAGACCCACAGTCTATCTTCAGTAACTGCTTCAGACTGAGGAGAGGTGTTGATCGTGCCTAGTCAGGGTCCAAAAATCTTATCCTCACTTATCTAAAGAAGAACATTTGAATACCATGTTCCATGTATCTCCCTTCTATAGTCTGAAAAAAGAGGGCAAGGATATACGAGACATTAACCCACAAACAACAATGATGGAAAGAACAAGAATTCCAGTACCCAGCATCATAGCCAAAGAAACGAGGACTATTTCCCACCAGGTTGTTCCAAGGAATCAAAATACAAATTGGTCACTAAAGCTTATGGCAGAGTCTGACACTGTGTTGATTTGTGAATGTAGATCATGCAACACAGAAGTCAAATTTGCAGAGTTGTTGGGAATGTGATTTAATAGGGAAATACTCTCTGCAGTGTCATTTAGAGTTCTTCATGCATAGTTAGTAAGAGAGTCAATGCGCCCCATTACATTCACAAGTCCTATTTGGTGAATAAATGTAGCAGCTAGATGATTGTGCCAGTGGAGGACTCATCTGGTCTATCTATGCCTCAAGTTGAGAAGTTACCTGTTTAGTCTATGGTTTTAACCCAGAACCCTTGTACCTATGGATACTCTAAATATACATACCCTAATATACCCATCCTGGAGGCAAAAAAGGCCACAGGATTTTTACCACTGAGCCACTGGGTGTCATTCAGTGTTGGGAATCTTTCTCTAGCTCTTGCTGTCCAGGTAGTAGAAAACTAGTCAGTAATTTTCAACACAGTAATGTAATTACAGCCCTGGGTAGTAATCCACCCCATACCTCAGGTGGCATTGCACCAATTACCATAAGTATGTTTTTTGCTTCCCAACAAATGAGGTCTTAGATGGCTGAGTTGTCCCATTTTTATATACAGCCAAGCTTTTGTTTTAATTTTGCTCTTCATAATTTTGGTTATACTTTACCTTTAGATGTTAAAGGCCAAGTCAAATGGAGATCTTTGTTAATCAAAATTAATCTTGCTCTCTGTGCATACATCAAGGTCAGTTCAGACTCATCAGGCTTTGATTTTGGGGCCATGGCAGAGCTTCTTAGCTCTTTCAGCTTTTCCTCTTTCAGATGTGTCTCTGCCAGGATGTGTCACTGTCTATGCTAGAACATATGGCTCTCTTTGGAAGCCTGGGAACATTTTTCCCACTGTAATGACCCTCCTTTCAGCACAGTGCACACTGGTAAACTCCAGTCCTCCGGAGTCCAACAATCTCCTTACTCAGGAGGTTAAGTGAGTCACTAAAATTATAGGATCTTGCAGAAAGGTAAACTCACGTGCTGATTCTCTAATTCTTGTCAATACAGAATTGATAAGAACTCTGTATAAACCTGTTTAAATAATCTAAATTTTGACTTAAGAGTAAAAACTAATAAAATATACGCAGAGCTTTCTAAAATGTTGTGATGATACCAATTGGTAACTTCATGGTATATAAATATATTTATGTTTTTTTTGAAGTGTATAGGTCATGTGTGTGAACATTTTAGCTCAAAAGTCTTTGTTATTTATCATTTTATTTGATGTTTACATTGACAACACAGGAATACAAGAAATAAAATGTGCATTTAACAAATGATAAAGAGATCTTGTAACATTAAATGTATTAACTGATTCAAATAAATTTTACAGGAAAAGGATTGTCTTTTCATTTTAAAAGAAAAATGTTGAATGAGTTTATTCTAAATTGAATAAATAGAAATTTTTGAATGAAACTCTTGCAAAGATATTGTATTTCAAAAGTAAGTTTATTTTCCAGGTAGTGAAATCTTATTTTAAAAATAAGTGTGTTTTTATAATCATAGAGTGATCTATTGTATAAACGTAGTTAAAATTTAGCTGAAAATAATTTTCTACAATCACAGAAAATAAAATGAACCAATTGGAATACTGAATCATAATTTACAATATTAGTAGAGAACATATGCACTACAAATTACATTAAAAACACTAGGATTAAAATAAAATTAAAACTACACTAAAATACTAAGAACTACCTATTTTTTACGTAATGAATTAAATCATGTAGCATTATTTGCGCAATGAGGAAATAGCTAAAGTTTTTGACTTTTCCATTTTGCTAAATAATTGGCACATAATCTTTGTGAACATCAACAAATACTGTCAACATTATGTCCCATTTCTCCCCCAAAAAATGCAAGAATAATTTGTTTGTTTAGCTGAAAATCCAAAAGATTCATTCTATTTTCTAAACCCTCATTCTCCAGAAATATGTAGTGCCTAATATTGTTCTCTTGTATTAAACTGAATCATGGCCCTTGTTAATTTAGCTAATTCCTCCAGAAGCAGTCTTACAACTCTTGTTTGTAATACATTCAAGGGAAAGTCCTGAAATGTTGCATTTATAATGGTTATTTTTATATATTTGCAATATAGATAGATGATAAATCAGCAGATACTAGATACAATTAAAAACTAGTCTCACAAATTCATTTTCCCTCCAAACCATGTTCACCTTTCCTGATAATATTTTTAACTCATCTCCTGTGGTATATTAACATGGAAGATCTTTTTAAGATGAGATTTCTGATATTCCATGTAAGTTTTCTATTTTCAAATTCAAAATAATATTAACTACTCAAAGAAACTTAAACAGATGTCACAAATCCATCCTCCTTTCAAGAACAATGAAACTTAATTATTGAATACATGTTTTGGCTTCAAAAGGCCACATTTGTAAGAACCACAATTTTATATATAATAACAAGGTACTAAGTACTATCCCAAGAATTTTTGACTAAATATGTCCATAAAATTCATGAAATAGGTACTCTAAATTTTGTAGATCTATATTTTAAAGACATGGAAATGTGTACACTATAGTCAAGTAATTTGCTTAATGTTTCATAATTGTTAAGTGGAAAAATGTGGTGTGCTGAATAATTATTACTCAAAAGTGCTCACATCCTTGACAGCAAGATGGGATTTAGGTTACATTTGGACCTGAGGTATCTAATTCTCTGACTTTAAAGTAATTTATTCTGGACTATCCAAGTGGGCCAATACGATTTCAGGGATGCTAAAAAGAAGAAACAGGATGCAGACTAGACAGTGCCAAGAGTGGTACCATGTAAGGAAGACTTAGCCAGCCACTGAACCAGTCATTTCTTGCGTAGAGGATGAAATGGCTATGTGTCAAAGACTGCCGGCAGCCTCTAGAAGTTGAAAATGGTACTGAAAAACATTCTTTCATATGTCCCCCAAAAAGAACACAGTCCTATTCACACCATCAATTTAATCTTCGCTTTGGAGACTATATCATTTTGAAGTCATAAGCACGTGTGTATCATGTATGGATGAATGTATCAAGTAGTATGATTTCTTGAAATGTAGACATCTAATCTCTAAAAATGAATAGTAATACATTGGTGTTGATTTTAACCAGTAAGATCATGTTGATTTTACACAGTAATTATAGAAAACAAATGTGCAAAGTAATTAATTCATTTCTTTGTTCATGAATAAAATGCCAATTTGGTCAGTTTATAGGCCTATTACTATGCTAGGCCACTGAGAGACTTCAGTGAACAGAGTAGGCAAGCATACAACTTCATGGAACTCATATTCTGTTGAATATGTGGCAGAGAAATTTAAAACCAGATACTCCAAACCTAGATTCACATACTGTATTATTCCATCTCCAAAATAAATGGTGCAATAAAATTTCCCCCTTCCTAAAATGCAGTATTATATTGAACAAGAAAGATATCTTATTGAAACACACTTAAAATCCTTTCTCAGGGCACATTTATAATCATATAGGTTTGACCCAGTGATCTTTGTCTTGTTTTGATTTATTTCTACCAAAGAAGATACCAAAGGTATAAAGAAAGTAATTTCAAAAATTACTATTTTCTTATTTTTATTAGTATAAGTTTGCAGTATGTAACGTTTACATTTTCTGTGTGGAGGTGGTACATGTGCACATTGTAATGTATCTTAATTCATTTACTCATCCCCTTTCCCTTCTCTTCCTTCCCTCCATTCCTTCTCTTGATTCCTTTCCCATTTGAGAAAGATCTCCAAACTTCCTAGTATCTTGATGATTTGGGTTTCTGGTATAAGAAAAGCCATGTAATATTTAAGCTTGTAAGTCTAATCTATTACACTTAACATTATGATCTCAAAACACATACATTTTCCTACAAATGACATGAGTTTATTTTTTATGCCAGAGTAGTATTCCATTATGTTTAAATATCATATTTTCATCATCCAGTTGTTTGTTGATGGACATATGAGCCTTTTCTAAGATTTTGCTATTATGAATTGTGTTGCTATAAACATGTATGTATCATGCACATATTCATGTATTGATGTAATATGGTGTGTTGAAATTTTTTGGGAAGATAGCTACAAGAGGAATAGCTGGATCAAGCAGAATTGCTAGTTTTAGTTTTTTAAAAACTAAAAGGAATCTTCACATTGATTTCCATAGAGTAGTTTTACTGGCTTACACTCCCACCGATAAGGCAAGTGGTTTCCTTTTTCATCATATCCTGCCCAGAACTTGTTATTATTTTATTTCTCAGTTATGGTCATTCTTTCTTGGGTAAGTTTACACTCATACAGTGGTTTTGAACTGTATGTATATTGGAAAGGTGTTGTGTTCCCCAAGAGAGATTATGCTACATCATAAAATATTTCTGCGTGTGACAGTGTGAGAGAAGAGAACATGCTCTAAGCACAGAGTGAAGAGGAGCTTAGAATACTATGACCAACCACATTTCAAGGACAGTATATACAAGGAAGAATCATGCAACCCAAAGTATCAATAATGGCACATTCAAAAACACTGATCTGGTAGAAAAACGCCAGCCTGAAAATCAGAGCAATTACTTAATGATGTCATTTTTCTAAGAATATCACTAATTTTTTTTCATACAATGCACCTTAGATTGAGTATAGATGAACATGACATTGGAGTAAGACATCTAGATTCAGTAATTATTATTTTTTCTTTTACTCATTTTCTTCTTTTATAAAACTACAAAATTAAAAACAATGCAATAGGAATTTTCTGATGTTTTAAGGGACATGGTATATAGTATGCCAGATAAGTGAAAAATATTCTTTCAACTGAGTCACATTTTAGCTTAGGTTCTGCCTAGAGCAGAGCTTGAGGTAAGGACCCAGCTGCAGATAAAACATCACTGTATGTGGGATGTGAATCATTGAGGGAGGAAGAGGTCGGCTTCAAGGTCGAGTCAAAGGAAGAGGAAATGCCTCTTTAGAGGTACATTGCCGAGCTTACTGAGGTTGAGCTGTAAGTAATGTGTAGGAGGGAGAGACTGGTTGTTTTTCTACAAAGTAATTTATGATTTCTAATTTTCTAACATGCCTTGGATATGTGCTGAATGATGGAAAAGAAATAGTAAATTTTATGATTCTTGACTGTGAAAAAAAAAAAAGAAGAAGAAGAAGAAGGAATGTCTGTTCTAGTGGTACCTTACAAGAACACCAAAGAATTCTCACACAATTTTGTGTTTCAAGTAAAGAGAGACAAGGAAATTTAAAATATATCCAGAAAGTCATGCAAGTGTCTGTAAGAATCTTCCACAGGAGTGTGAATTTCACTTTGCTTGTACTAAAGCTGTGATCTGGATGATCGTCCCACTTTGGAAGGGCCTTGGGCCAGAGAGTCGCCCTGACTGTGCTGGAGGTGGTATGCGAGCGAGGGGTGGAGCGTCTGACCTCCCACTCAATCATCTGTTATGGAAATCAGATGTGAGTTAGTAAGATGTGACAAGGACAACAGAGACTCTTTCATGATTATTTTTTAAAAATTATTTACAGTGGTTTAAAAATAATAGTTTTAATAATATATTTAATACAATGTGAATAGCAAGCCCTAAATGGCCACATTATTTCACAGAATTTGTGAATAATTTAAAATTTTAGTTGGCCTCATACAATAATTGCACATTTTGGAGGAATGTTTTATGATATATTAATACATGCATACAATGTACATGAATTAGATTAGGGTAAGTGGAATAGCCATTATCTCAAACATTTTCTTTTGTGTGTGTTAAGAACATTTAAAATTCTTTCTACTGGATATCTTGAATAGCATAGCTAATTGTTGTCAACTATATGTATCCCTGCTATCTGGCTGTACCTGTGTACTTGTAAACCATCTCTACTCTATCCTGCCCCACCACACACACCCCCATCCTAGCCTCTGGTAACTAAACTACTCTAACTCCATGAGATCAAAGTGTTTCATTTGTATGTGTAAGTGAGAAAATGTGTATTTGTCCCCCTGTGCCTGATTTATTTCACATAACATAACACCTTTCATGTTCTGTCATGTTGATGCAAATGACAAGATTTCATTCATTTCTATAGTTAAGTAATTTTCTATTATGTGAGTGATTTTACATAACATGGTAAATAATCCTGTGAGACTGTTACAGTTAATGCAACAAATTTTCTAAAAAATTAAGAATGTTACTATTTTCAGGTGATCAATGAATGACTGAAACTCAACAGTCGAGTAAAAAACACAAGCAACACTAATACATTATGGAAAACTGAGAGAGATCATTGAAAACTGGGGCGCTACTACTTTTCTGGTAGGAACTTAGCTCAGTCACTGTCTTATCACTGCCACACACAATTTAAAGGAAGTAAGGTATATTTTGGCTCACAGTTTCAGACATGTCACTTTATACTCTGTTGTTCTGAGGCAGGAAAGGCAGGGTAAAAAGGTCAGGCAAAGGAAGCTGCTCAAATAATTGTCATCAAGAACCACTGCTGTCTCTTTCTTACACAGAAGCTTTCTTCCCCCAATAAATATATTCCACTCTTAAAAAAAAAGAAAGAAAAGGAAAAAAAGAAAAGAAAAAGAAAGAAAAAAAGCAGAGAAAGAAGTAAAGAAGTGGGAAGGCAGTTTATACCCAACCATATCACTACTCCAGGAAAATGACTCTTTTGACCAATACCACCTCTGAACATCACATTTAACTATGGATTTATATGTGGATTAATCCACTTATGGTTATATGCACCCATGGTTCAGTCATACTCCAAAAATCCAACTTTTAAATGATGAGGATTTGAAGGTACATTTTGGATTCAAATCATGACTTTCTGCCCTGATCCACAAAAGGCTGTGTCTGTGCCTTTATGCAAATAAATTAAGCTCACATCTAAGAGTCACCAAAGTTTTAACAGTTGCTTGGATGATGGTAAACATGAGATGCCATAGTAAAGACAAAAATCAGTTTTTTTTTTTTTGTTACTCACAGAGACATCAATGGACAGAATAGCATCATTTTTCACTTGTTTTAAAGTTCTAATACCCATAGGTGAGAGAGAGAGTCAGACCTTGCCTCCTTATGAAGTAGATTGCGCTTTCAGGAAGAGAAGCCTGAGTTTAGGAAACCCATTTGTACAAGAAGCAGCAAGCAATCATAGTTCTGCTCCAGGAGAAACCATCTTTATTTAGGACACTACAAAAAAAATGGACCCTTTGTTCCAGATATGGACACCATGTCCACAACTGAAGGCTGTTCACTCTCAAGACATTTTTAAAATATAGTAAAACATAAAGTGTAGTCAGTTCTCTGCTCATGTTATGTGCAGGAACACAAAATATTTATAGAGAATTATCTCTCATAGCAGGGACCTAACATATTGTCAAGTCATTCTGTTTTAAAAAGTAAAACAATAGCTCAGGGAAATAACAACTTTGAACGTAACTTACTGCATATTAAATTTTATAACATGGATCACTTGTCAAATAGGAAACATTTTAGTATTTTTTTAAATTTATATAAATTTATATAAATATTATCCTATGGAAAATCTTGAAAATCTTGTTATGCATGCCATCAGTAAATTTAGCAATGGCTTTCAAAATTTAAATTTTGATAAATCTCTGCAAAGATGTAGGTCAAATAGAACAGCTTAAAACCATTAAATAAAATCATGGTTTAGTAAAAAGGACAAAAGATAAAAACTCAATGATCCTCAACACTGCGGTAGAAAATAATAAAGAACATCAGTTTCTTTTTCTCTTAATGTTTTCCTCTGTAGAGATTAGTTTCAAGGTACCATTTAACTCATAGAATTTTTCTTCTTTTCTACTGAACAATAAAATACAAGTTACCCACCTCACAATTAGCAATTTCAACAGCCCAAGAAGAGACTTAGACATTTCCTTCATATTAAAAATGCAGATATTCACAAAATAGAATGACTTTGTCTCTTTTGAGGAAATAAGCTATGCCAGCCTCATAAATATGTTACATGGTAGGATGCAGTTCACATTATTCAAAATGCCATCAAAGGTTTTAGTAAGTAGAAAAGAAGGAAGCAGAAAGAAACACAGCCCAGAATTCAGGATTAACCAAGCCTACTGATTGTCTCTCATATAGTTCCATTTTTTCTTTCATAATACATGTTTTTTATAATTTTGAATGTGAGAACAATAAAGGTGTCATGTTATAACCAACAAAAAAAATCAATGACTTGCATCTTTGTTATCCTAAGTGACAACCCCCTGTCATAAAAGAATCCAATTGTCACTCTAAATAACACACTTAATTTCTTATGAATTAGTCTCAATCAGGGAGTGGGAGTTGTTGACATTGTCATGAAAAATGTAGTAAGTATTTATTTATTTTATTTTTAGTTACAGTGACTTATTTTCACAGTTCCAGTCATAGTTTGGTTCAGTCTGAGTGGTCAGTAGTCAACTCGAGAAAGTGATTAAAGAGAACAAAAAGCACTATGAACATAAAATTGTGTCATATTGTTGAATTTATAGTATTGCTAAACCCATCTATAGATTCTTTAAAACTTCAGTGAATCTAAGATGAGAAATAGCAAATTATAGTAGAATTTAAACTCTATAAAGGTAATATCTTCGTCTGTTTACTGCATTGAAACAAGATACTTGCCAAGCCTGGAGTAACCAGGATCATATAAATCCAAACTGTATGAAAATGTATATTACAAGTCACTAATAATTATGATATTTATGTTATAAAAAGGTTTATTCACATTTCGTATATAAGAAAGCTAAGACTCAGATGTGATGAAGATGGAATTAATTTCTTAAATCTTTTACTTATGTGTATGACTAAGATATTTTACTTAAGATAAAAATATAGTATGTTCATTGATGTCTATTATGATGTTTGTGGCTAGACTTTTAGAAAGACTTTGAGTCAAAATGCCCCTAATAATTTTACAATAAAGTGAAATCATGTTTGACTAATTAATTTGCATATTTCCTTATTGATAAAATGACCCTTAGTAACATAGTAAACATGGTAATAGTTTTTCTTAACACACTTACAGAAAAACACTCATTTTTGAGCAATTGCATCTCTAAACCTATGTTAAATATTTACTGATGGAATAATTATGGGTAGTTGTTCTGTGTTATAGCTTACATTTACTTACCAGAAGTTTTGGAAAGACTGGAATATAGAAAAAAACTAGTACAGTAGCTGTTGATAATCATATACTAAATTAATAAGTAAAAATAGTTAGAAAAGTGAAAAAGTAATGCTAGGCATAGTATCACTGAAATCAAATAACCTCACCAAAATTCAATTTGTATAAAACAATAATTTAGTTTCTATTTTACTTTTGTTCTTAAAGAAAATAATTTCCAGATACATACAACACTAAATAAGTCTAAAAAATTAAAACATATAAAATTAAGTTGCAGTATATGTGCTTCAAATTTTTACTATTAGAATTTAAAAGTTAGAGAATTAGCTTAGTTGAGGAATATGATTCATATTTCTTGGATAGTGCCTGGTTTGCTTGGTAGGTTGGGTATTGTCTCATTTTGATGCAGTGAATTAAACTGGCAAAGATATTATTTTTATAAGGTCTAATAAATTTTCTATTTCTCATCTTAGATTCAGTGGAGCCCTAAAGAATCTAAGAATGGGTTTAGAAATACTATTATGTTCATATATTGAATATAAGTGGTGCTTTCTTTCTTTCTTTTTTTTTTTTTTTTTGTACTGGGACTTGAACTCAAGAGCTTGCACTTGCCAGGCAGGCACTTATGTTGCTGAGCTATATACTTGACCATATAAATTGTATTGCTAAGACATATGTTGGGCCACGTGATGATCTGTAAAATTTCAATAAGCAGTGTATATTTATGAATTTACTGCTACTTTGTATAGTTAATTTTCTCAGTAATTTGGATTAGCAACATCTTCTCAAAAGTCTCTACTTTAATACATTATATATATTTTTAATTCTAAAATAAAATTTGTCATTATTGCTTACATTTAAATATGTTCTTTTATTTACCCCTCAAGGATGAATGGAAATGATGTATTTTTTAAGTTTAGCAATAACTGCTTGCAAAATAGGGCCCTTACTAAAATTTTTTTTACTTCTCTCTTTTCGCTCACTTCCTTTATGTTTTTAATAAAATAAAATTTATTACTTTTGACTAGGGTTTTACCCTGGCTGGCCTTGATCATGACATCCTCCTGCCTCAGTTTCTTGAGCAGCTGCTATTACAGGTGTGCCTCCTCAGGCTCGGCCTGCTTTAAGATGTTATTTCTTAAACGCTTGTAAGATATTCAAATGTAGAATTTCTGACATTTTTCAGATACAAATCAAAAGGTTCAGAGAAAGAGAGAGTGTTTATTTTTATAACACATTTCACAATCAATATATTGATAGCAGGTGAATTAATGCAAGCAGATAATGTCACCCAGGAAAAATATATTGAATAAAATACAGATCTAAGATAGAATATTGACCTCTACAGCATTTAAATTCTCCTTTAGACTATAGTTCAATTTTCAGTGATGTAGATGAAGAAACAGGAATGTGTGGATGCTGAAGACATTACAAAACAGGGCCTAGCAAACGTATCAGTGGAAACAAACCAAACAAAATTGAGATACATTTGTTTGAGGAAATTCTGGTTAAGATACAGGTAACCTTCATGAGGTCAGTAGGGACAATTTTAGTATCAAAGAGGATAAAAAAGGTCAGAATTAAAAAGGACCTGAATAGGAAGTTCTTTAAGAGAAAATGAGAAAGAAGCTGACAAATTAAATCATATTGAGTAAATGTGTGCTATGAATTTTTGTTTTGTTTTGTTTTGTTTTGTTTTGTGGCACCGGGGATTGAACTCACAACCTCGCGCCTGCCAGGGCAGGCGCTTAAGCCGCTGAGCCAATCTCCCAGCCCTAGTTTTTTTGAGGCAGGGTCGCACTGTGTAGCTCAGGCCGGCCTTGCGCTCACGTTGTAGCCCAAGCTGGCCTCGAACTCACAACGCTCCTCCTACCTCAGCCTCCCGAGTGCTGGGATTAAAGGCGTGCGCCACCACGCCCGGCTTGTGCTATGAATATTTGTACATTTTATGATTGTTCATATTTCTTCTTAATGTCAAGGAAATATGCCTGAAAGGAGGAATAACTTTAAAATGTAAAAAATCTTAATCTTATCTGGCAGATAACACAGAAAAACCAATTCAGTGAGCAAAGGAGAAGAGATAAACACTGAAGCAAAGCCAGAATGATGAGCCTCAAGAGGCGGAAGACACTTTACGTTATATATAGCAGAAGCAAATATGAAGTTACACGCACAAACGTGTAAATATTGAGGTTCCGTGGCTAGACAATTTCTAGTACTTGTTACTGTTATTGCTCTAGACCTGAGAAATGAGGACATCTAGAAAATAGGAAAGTGGGGGATTTCTATGTATGGAGGAGAGTAATAATCTAAAATAGCTTTTGTGGAAGATTAAAAAGTAGGAACCTGCAGAGAATCAAGATGTAGCAGAGCTAAGGTGGGATAGCATGATTGTACAGGGTACCAGTCTCCGCAGTTGACTAACTTCCTTTATGGGCTCTTGTTGGTTGAGTACAGACTCAAAAAGCCAATTTCTGCATTTCCTTAAGGTTGACATTTGGTCAAGTGATAACAGACAAGCCAAAATATATACAACACTCTGTATCTTATTTCACTTTGCCTTATGTCTCAAGTTTTCATATGAGAAACCTAAAATACTGATAAATAAATGAGTGAAACAAAGAAGAAATGATAGACTACACACAAGTAACCCCAGAATTTTGGAAATGGGGAAACGAATAAGAGCAAGGGTAAGGTAAATGAGGATTGGGATACAAAATAATTGAAAATAAACAAAATATCTTATATGTGTGTACCAGTTTCCCAAATGAATGATACTATTATGTATTACAAACATACACTAATAAAAAGTAAAAGTAATCCATTTGCATGAAACAGAAATAGACACATTATAAAAGACAAAAATAAGGAACAACAAAGTTGAAAATACTGGAAGGATTCAGTGTATACCTTTATGATAAAGTATACTTCCATATTTACTTCACAGATGCATGATATATGATATAGATAGTTTTTGTTGAAATCTAGGATACAATTGTAAATAAACTTCACAAATATTCAAAGAATTATGGCTTTCTTCTTGGTTAGCAATATGTAGACACTGTTCAGAGAAAGCATATCTGCAATCCTATAATTATAGTGCAAAACTAAAAAATGAAAAGGATTGCCTTCAGAATCAGTTTTGAACATAGCCATTAGTGTAAAACCACATGCACAACTTTCATTGATCAACACTATACAGATGTAAACTGTCAGCATTCAAAGATACTCTTCCACTGAAGTATATATATATAGATGAGAAGAAAATAGTTGTAGATGATAAGACTCAAGACTTTTATTATCATCTTATAATACATAGTTGCTTAGATTTTATAACAAGGCCTTGGATAATATGAGAAGACTTTTCCTGGGGATTTCATTATGAATGGATTTTTCTATGCTCAGGTACAAGTGTGGAATTTCTGACAAGCATCTGGGACTGAATCTTTCCCTGTGAAAGTAAGAATATTTGACTCCACAATGGAATGGAATTTCAATAGCAGACTGCTTTATTTCCTCCACCGGAAGCGTGACTTCATAAATTTTTACATAACTAAGGTATGATTTTCATATGTGTGTGCTATTCAAGTATGCTAAGTTTACTGTCAATATTTTCCAGTTATCTTTGCAGCATTACCTTTCATTCAATCATCTTTGCATTATTCGTATGGTATTCCAGTATTCAGGAACTTTCTCAGGCTTTTAAGGAACTGAATAACTATCTGATTTCTGGAGCTCCATGGAGATAATTCCTGTCTTTCTGACATACAACCATAAATAAACTGCTTACTTATTCATCTTTTCCTAAGGGAATACTATCATGAATACTTTATTATTGAATAGTTATGATTCCCATTTTCATAATTCTATTATTGAGAAGGCAGGTATTCTTTTACCTAATTCAGAAAAGTCAATTGGATTCAAGATACTATTGTCAATCAACATCATGGTTTATATAAGTAACAAAACATTGTGCATTTCAAAATCACTAAGAGTAAATCTATAATATTCTTACAACAAAAATATTTGAATTTATACCTATATTAATTACCTTGACTTAATTATTTTAAAGTGTATTCATAAATTATAACAACACTTTTTACCACATAAGTATGAAGACTTACTTTTTTTTTTTTTTTTTTTTTGTGGCACCAGGGATCGAACTCACAATTTCACGCCTGCCAGACAGGCACTAAAGCCATTGAGTCAAACTCCCGGCAAGACTTACAATTTTATGAATTTATAATTTAAAAATAAAATTTGTTTTAAAATGGTGTCAAAAGTTTCATAACTTAATTTTTGCTCTGAATCAAACCCAGAACTGATTTCAAGAATACAAAAATGTAGTGAAGTAAATTATATAGCCTTTCTGCATATACAAATTTTTGATAGTGTTTCAGTCAACATTTTGATCTGCCTATTTTCTTAGTTTTATGACCTGATAGTCTGTGTATTTTGACTAACATGAGGCAGTCTGTCCTCGGGTAAACTAATCTAAAATGAATCATTTCATCAGATACCACCCCAGTCTTCATTTATCATATCAATAGAAATTAGGATTGCAAAGTCTATGTACTTATATTTAATAGATACAGAAATTTCAGATACTGTCTTGCTAATGATTTTAATTGCAGAGTAAGGGGAAATGTGAGTTAATAATTCTAAATTGCATGTGTCTGTGTGCCATAGTCTTTGACGTTTGCATGGAGGCTACATGTTCATACCAGTCTTGCTGACCTTGCTGAAGGCAATTTTTTTTAATGAGATTATTCTAGGTGCACATAGAAGGCAACATTATTTGGTAAGCTTCTTGAATAAATGTATTTAAACATCAGTCAGTGAGGCTGAATCTCTCCTCAAATTATGTTAAAAACCTCCTTATTATTGAATACAGGTTTCCTACTGGACTCAGATAATTCTATACACTGCAGAAGAGGGATTTGCTCAAATCCTCTGTTCACCTATTCAGCGTGGTTCATAGGAATATTATCCATATGACTTTGACTTTTGAATAATAATCACAAAGAAGCCCCTCCTGTTTGGTTTAAAGTAACCCTTTCAATATTGTTGGGGTGCTGTTAGTATCTCCCTGCAGCCTACGTTTCGGGACAGACCGACTCATATCTCACGTTCCAAATCTGATAAAAACATATGGCAAGCTATATTCCAATATATTAATATTAGTACAAAATGGATTAACATACTTTTATTTAAACAAGATTTTTGTTTTCTTCAGTTCGCTCTCTCTAAGGGTGTATATGTTTTCAGATACTACAGAACAAATCTTATTAAATTTTAAAGCATGTAACCTTTATTGTTGCCCAGAACAAATAAAAATGAAAAATTAAAAAGAGTAGAATAAATTATTAAAATTGGCATTTATAGATACACAGACAAACATTTTTGAAATTTCCAAATTTAAAGCAATCTGCCAAAGCATGAATTTTAAATTCACATTAAGAAATTAAGAGTTACTCCAAATCAGCAATATATGAGATATTTTCATCATTATTACTTTGAAACAGAATGTAGAGGCTGAAACTATTCTCTAGTTCCCAAGATTAATTTCAATGTTTTTAAGGTATTTTCCCAATTTGTTGAGCTGCAATTGGCAAAAATTCTATATCTGTACTACATAGAGTTTAATACTTTGGTATATCCTTAGATTGTGAAATGATAACTATAATCTAACTCTAATACCCATTGCATCACACACTAACTTTTTTGTGAGGAGAATATTTGAAATTCACTGACTTAGCAAAGTTTGAAGTGCACAATACAGTATTAACAATAGTACCGAGATGTTTATTAGAAATGCAGAATTTATTCCACCCATAACTGAAACTTTGTTCCTTTTGAACAATATATCTTCATTTCCCCTACATCCCAGCTGAATAAAAAAGAATGCTTTCATTTCTTGAACAGATTGTTGTTCTTCTAACATTTTATGTAATTCTTAAGATCAAATAAAGCACATGATTATTTAATATTTGAAAGACCGTATGCTGGCATTTTTCTGTAGGGTTAAGTACAATAAGTTGACATAATCTTGAAATATTAATCATTGTACTTTGTAACTTGTTTATATATGATTTTTCTTGTTCTATCATTTTCAATTATGATTACATATTGAACTACCTGGTAAGCTTTTTTAAAAAATATTGATTTTTAGACCATGTGCCAGAGGATTAAATATGAATCATGGATTTGTTTCTGAATATTCTGAAATTCCAAGTAATCCTAAAGTACACCCAGGACTGGAAATATCTATTTTAGCCAGTCAAAAAATCCATATTTCATAAGGGAAATTTATACTTGTTATGAAAAAGCTGAAAAAATATGACAAAAATAGTAAAACCAAACTTTTGGTTCCCCAGATCTGATTGTACTGAGACAACAAAAGTCTTAATATAATCAAAATGGTAAAGCCTGTGGGATTAAAACAATGGTAGATATTGCAACAATTTGGAGGACGGAAGAAGATCAGATAATGTTCTCTCGAGGTTCACTGTGGAACAAATTTTTGAACAAAAGAGGAACATGACTGCAGAGCAAATCTGAGAAGCCTGAAGCAAGGGATCAAACCTGTAAATAAATAGAGTAATAATTTCCAAATCTTGTACAACCAATCTCAGAGACAGCTATGGAAGTGGCAAAGCTGGCACAGTGTTCAAGTAAGCACTTTCTTTCAGCAAAGTTGAAAAGCCTGTGTCCTGAGCTTGTCTTCTGTGATAGTTCTTTGCTAAGGACCATTCATTTTCAGCTGTCTCCATGCTGTTGTGGGTGACTATAAGCAATAATGTTAATTTATGCACTGAATCTTTGATGTGATACTATCAGGGCCTTGGCCTAGATCCCCAATCTCCCAAAGGAGTATATGGCTAAGGCTTAAATAAATGAGATAAGTGATGTTATTTTAGGGCTCCAGGAGGGTAAAAACCCTCTGCAGAGTTCATGGCTCTGGTGGCTAAGACAGGGAATGTCTCTGGGTGGCCTATATTTATTTTAGTTTTCAAACAAGCAAGGGGTTAGAGTGGAAGATGCAGGAAACTGAACGAACTTTGGGAATGGCTCAAGGAATTTTCCAAGTAACAGATTATGTCTAACTTAGAAGTATCTCATGAGAAGATCTCCATGTTGCATTCCACTATAGAAGTGAAATGCCTGCAACTACAGTCCTTATTTAGTTAACTGGAGTTGGAGCCAGGTGTTCTCAGCTGTGATCTTACCTTGCCCCGGCCATGCAGCAGCCCTGCAGGTGTGTTCAATTTCCAGTTTCAACGGCTCCCAACCTGATACATTTATAGTATCCCACCTTTAAGTGCAGCTGTTCAAAACTGCAGGTAAAAACTGACTTCCTTATCATTGAAGAGAAGCTGCCCATTAAGAAGAGTACTTGTAGCGGCCACCATAAGGAATAGGAAGAGAGGGAAGAAGCAAAAACATGCCTCTCTGTGAACCAACCGGTGCACAGGCTGGGCGACAAGAAGAGCAACCATCACGGACCCCACCACCACCACCACCATTACGCCCAATCATCAGTGGGCTGATTCGGAGGAGGTCAAACTGAGATGATAGCAACTGAAGTAAAAAAAATAAATAAATAATTCAAGGCTTGTATTGTTTGATTGACTTTGCAGGCCTGAGGCTGGTGGTTTGAGCACCTATTTGGAGGATAACAATGTATATTATAGCAACTGTGGTGGATTTCCTTCTGTCTTGGGTTTGAAATCCAATGTTTTGTTCCATTTTACTGTGTTGTTTTATTCTTGTATCTTGTATTTTATAGATAACAATATGAAGATAACAACCATTGTTAAATTCCTATCATCTGGTTTTGAAAACCTATAAACAATGGTTGTTTTTTGTTGTTGTCGTATTGCTTGTACTGTTTTTTTTTCTGATTTATTAGCTTCTTGATTTTTCTGTTTTTTCTTCTTTCTCTTTAAAATACAAAAAGGAAGAGTACATGTAAAGTTCTTGCTCCTGTTGGTACAAGATGGTGTCAAGTGTCTCCCTATTATATAGACATTTATGAGTTGGCACAGTTTTACTCATTATGTGGTCCCATGCTGCATTCAGTGAATGCACATTTGTCATGGAAAAACTCCATCAAATTTTTAGAGATTTGAAAAATGAAGGATGATATTTGTGGAGTGTATTACACATAAGCAAATTTTAAATCAATGACTTCAAATTTTGAGGTAGGAGATACACGAACAAAAGGTTACTTGTCTGCCTTCTTACCTCCTCTCCATTCCTTCAAATCCCTCCTTCTTTCTCTTTCTCCTACTTTCGCTCCTTCCTTCCATTCATATTTGTGCTTTCTTCAATGATTTATATTAATAATGAGTAGTCCACATATAAGCTTCAAATCTATTTTAGAGAAACTACTTGAGTTTCAGTATCTCTCAATATTTTGAGTTCTTGAAAAATAACTCACATTGTAAGACTATAGTTTATAAAATGAAATTAATTTAAATGTATTTACTCAATTTATAATGTAGATAACATATCATATTACAAGGAAGACATTTAGAATTAGCAAATAGATGCATCTGAATATGCAAAGAAGCATGCAAATATCAGAAATAAAATTTTGTTGCTCTATTTCCTGAGTGTAAACATTTATTCAAGCATTTAATTCTCATGAAAAAGTTAGTCAATTGTATAACCAGAAATATTAATTTCAGATCATCGTCTCCAGATCAAAATTTCAGTTATGCAAGTTTTTTTGGGGGGGAGGTCTATAAAAGTTCTCTCTGAAACCATATTTTTCTCTAACTTTACTTTTATCCTTTTATCCCAGAAAATGACAAGTAATTGCTAGAATAGCTAACTTCTATGAATATCAAAATATGATCTTCCACTACAGTGAAGTTACTAAGATCCACATCTATATGCAAGCCCTAGAAGAGATTTGAACAATGTACTTAGAAATTTATTTACTAGCTACTTAGAACACATAATTACATACCGAGGATATTAAGTCCCACATGTTACATTTGCTACAATACATTTGAGACATTCCACCTTTAAGAGTTGCTCTTCAAAACCATGTGGCCTGTATAATAACCCCCAAGTACAAACTGGATTCCTTATAAGTAAGATATATCCTACAAGACCTCAATTCAATATTTAAATACCACTCAGGAGATACTATACGCACTAGAAATCTAGATTTTTATCTACAGATAGCAACAATAAAGGTTCTTAAAACAACTTTCATATTTATATTTCATCATTCAAATAATATATATTGTTCTACTTACCCTGAAACTTGTATTTATTAGTAAAAGTATAAATGTCTTGGCTACAGAACTTACATGCTACAGAAATAACTTCTTTGCCAGGCTTTAAATTTTTTTATTCGGAGTGTTAAAAAGCAAATGATAGCATAACTTATTCTCTTGAGTCTAAGGTAGGCATATATTTTAAACTATAAACATTCTAAAATTAATGTTTGCCTTACAGATAATGTAAAAAACAAAATTGCCAGCCATCCAGCTATTCAATTGTATCATTTTTTTTTTTTTACAAATGTTCAAACCCAGTTCACTTTTGTAACACAAAGGTAGCAATTTCTCTTCAAAGACACTGTTTTCACCATTGATTTTTTTCCTTCCTGAAGCAGAAGCTAGAACTGATTCCCCAACATCCCTTGCAGTGAGGTGCAACCATGTAACCTAATATCCTTCAATCAGAGGCATCTATGCTTGTAGAGTTAAAGATCATGAAAAAAACAAGTTCTGTGAGGAGCACAGTAAGCGCAGTATTGATCACTTCTTATATACAAGGATTAGCACAGGTTGTTTTGTTTTGTTTTGTTTTGAGCATGAGCCTGAGCAATAACAGAATTTGTAACCCACATCCAACATCAGTTCTATATGTCTTATCTCTTGATCCACTGATGCAAAGCTTGGAGACACAGAAATTTCATTAGATGCACTCAATTTCTGTGGATCTTGTTGTATGTGTAATACGATTCTCACGTTCTTCTGGAGACCCTGTTCATTACCTGCTGTTCTTCAAAGCAGCACCATTATTAAAACAGGCAATATCCTGGAGCCATGAATAATATTCTTCTTATCAGATCCTCATATCGTTTATGTTATTTTAGCCACACGTAATTGAATTTGGATCTTTTATTGCTACTTAAAACCTTGTACCTCTAATAGTTTAGGATGCTTGCATATCGTATGGCATACAATGCAATAATTATCAAACAGTTGTTGAGTAGTTCAGAGTAAACAATTCCTAAAGGGAAGAGGTGGTTCCTCTGGACATTAATGAATTAAGGTCTGTACTGCAAATAGTGAATATGTTTTGTAAGCTGATGACTCCTTTGCAGAATTTTTTAAAACTGTAAAACATTTAATTCAACTGCAAACAACTTTTAAAGTGAGTTGTATCAAATAGTTACTACAAGTAATCCTTCAGTATTCTTCAGTATACTTTGATTTACTCCAGACATGAACCATGAAGTCTGACATGACAAACCAGTCAAAGTTTCTTTAAATTCTGAATATATAAACTAATAAATATATAAACAAGATAGTTTTTGTAACTTTAGGATATTTAATCTGCTAGACACAGGGTACTGACAAGAAATGTATATGGAAGACCGAAGTCAAGGGAGAGAGAGACAGAACCAAGGGCTCACAGTAATTGGAAACCTTCCAATCCTGCAACCAGAGCAAACAACGAGCACAGAGCAGCACCCAACCAGGTTATCATCAAGTTTCACAGTAAAGTCCTTCTCACTTCAGTAACTATTACGTTATACATGTTCAGGTTCTAATAAAAATTTACAAAGCAAGCCCAGTAACGAGCTAAAACATGGTTTTAAAAGGAAAAAAAAATCAGTGGCAAACTCAGTTATGATACAGAAGTTGGAATTTTTTGGATGGAAAAATTTCCCATTTTTTCCTGGTGCTATGGTTCTAACCCAAGGCCTTATCAAGAGTAGCGAACTGCTTTAACACTGAATGACATTCCCAGTCTTTAATAGGCATTCTTAGGCAGAAAAAATGATAAATTAATAAAATAAAAAACTGGACTAAATGAGGGGCTCATCACTAATGGTGCCATGACAATAAAATGAAAACAAATAACTATGACCAAATCTATGCCAATAGAATTTATAATTTAGAAGGAGTGGACAAATTTCTTAAAAAGTATGAACTACCATAACTCACACAAAGAGAAAAAAATACAGATATAAATAGTATTCTAAAGTCATTTTATTCTAAAATAAAGCCCATACATAAAGTTTATATATAAAATTCCAATCTTAAAGCAATTTTTAAAAACTTGAATAAAATTTTATATTTCTATCATACATATTAGCATACTACATTTATGTATACATATATATATATATATATATAATTTTTGACCTTGATATTCTGGTATAATAATATAATATTAGTTATGAAACTCATTTTTTCAACTGACCATGTGATTCTTAATCAAAGGAGGTATTCAATCACTATATGCTAAAATATTTGTAAGGGAAAATTAATGAGTTGATAAAAAATGATTATGAGAATCATTTGTGGTTTCTAACTATATTTGTGTCTTACTAATGTGCTAAAATAAGAAATCAACACAAAATTTATTAATGACTTTAAACAGTACAAATATATTTTCTTACAGTTCTAGAGATCAGAAGTTAAACCCTTTATCACTGTGATAAAAATCAAGATGTCAACACACTGTGTTCCTCTCTAGAAGCCTTTCCATGTTCATTCATAACCAGCAGAATTCAATCCCATACAATTATTCTAAGGTATCTCCTGTGCTGCCCTCCCTCTGATCTTCTCTTTCTTTCTTTCTCTCTCTCTTACTCTCTCTCTCTCTCTCTCTCTGTTTCTTTCTCTCTCTCATCTCTCCTCTACCTACCTTTGTCCTTTTTCTTTTACATATAGGAAGCATACTGAACTTTGGGCTCATTTGAACAACTAAGCCTCCTCTCCTTATTTTAAGGTTAATTTATTAACATTATTTTTATTTGTTACTCTAATTCCTTTTTGTCATATATTCACAGGTATAATGCCAGGAATTAAAATGTGTGCATCTTTGTAGAGCCAGTATGCTACTTACACTAAGATTTACAAAGAGACATTTAGTTATTTGTATTCAACTTTCCACAGAGGATCATTTTGGACAAGGAAATTTAAAATGACAGCACAAGATAGGCTATTCCCAAGCTGAGAAATAGACCCAAACTTAGCGATTGTTATGTTTTGGATAACAAAGAAATGTTCTCACAGTCCTATGTGTTTGTACAGTGATTGGATCCTGCAGACACATGCTCTTTAGTGGAGTATCCATGGATAAGTTAATGGTTAAGTGTGCTATTAGGAAGTAGAGACTAATTAAGGAAGATCACTGAGAGCAGGTCTTGGAAGGGTATATTCTCATTCCTCATTCTTCCCTTCTCTTTCTTCTTCATGCCCACAATGAAGTAAGTAGCTTTCCTCTGTCTCACTGCTTCAGTATGACATTTATGACTTGGACCTGGTTGACCATGAACTGAACCCACTGAAACTGTGATACAAAGTAAATCCCTCATTTTTTAAACTTTGAGTGTAAGAAATTTTGTCCCAGAGATAGAAAAGTTGACTATTACAGAAAATTTGGTACCAAGCATGAGATCATTTGTGTGATTGCATTTGACAACGTTCTTCAGAAATCTTTGGAACTGGTTTGCAGGAAGAGTTTAAACAGATTTGAGGATTTAGGCTAGAGCATGCCTAAAATGTTGTGAGCAGGGCTTGATATGTGATACTAATCAATTTCCATCATTCTAGTAATGAAGACAGTAAAACCCAGGCTCTGGAGGTTACAGTCAGGAATAAGAACTCCATTGGCAGGTATACTAGAGACCATATATGCTATGTTATACCAGAAAAGTTGTCTACATTTTGACTGTGTCCTGAGATTTTACAGGAGATTAAAAATAAGGGCAATGAGTCACTTAATTTGGCCATTAAAAATTTCACATTCAAACTATGGCATGGGTATGTTTGGCTGCTTTTAAACAGCTCTACAGTGAGAATCAGGAGCAAATGACACAATGAAATATTTGAAAAGCTGTTCTTATGCCAGAAAAGAAATTTCTGTAACAATGGGCAAAGGAGAACATGTTGGTTGGAACAATAAGGATTAAAAAGAGGCCAAGAGTTTTATAAAGGGTGAAAAAGAAAGACATCTCGAGAGCATTTCAGAAATCAGTCAGACCTTATCACACCCAAGCGTGGCAAGCTGTAAACTTGCATTTGAGAAGAGAATTCCTAGAATGCTCACTCATTTAGGCAATCATATCCCTGAATTCAGCCATCCAGGCATTCATAGGCTACTGCTCAAGCTGAAGGCTAAATTTGACAGAATCTATGCAATGCTAATGTTTTAGACATGCACAGTGAAAGTAATGTGAATCAAAGAGGGTTCCAGACTTCAGAAGAACAAGTAGGAGGGCAGGCAAAAATGTGTGGCAAGACCTTAGTCACTGTAAGGGTCCCATTAGAAGGCAGTGCATGATACTGACAGACTGAATCTGAAGGTTTAATGGAGATACTAAGATGTTGGAAATACCAGAAAAATTTGAAAATTTGCTGAGGAAACCTTCAGGTTGTGAGTGCAACCACAAGAGAGGGCTTGTGGATTGCAATAAGCAAAGATTGGGTGATGCTACCTAAACCATTTGGAGTTCACTCCTTACCACAACCTGCTAGACATTCAGCAATTGGATGTAATGTTAGCCCTGCTCATGTTTGGTCTCACATGCTTCTCATCTATTTCTATTGCCTTATTCTTTCCTTTCAGAATGGGACTATTCACCCTACACCACTGTATGTCAGAAATGCTTAACTTTTTAAACATTTTTAGTGAGGCTCATAGTTACGAGTTTGTATTGCATCTCAGAAGAGCCTTCTGAGTTGGACTTTTAGCAATACTGGAACTGTTAAGACTGTGGCAACTCTTACAAATGGACTAACTCTGTTTTGCACAATGAGATGAACATGAGTCTTTTGGGGGGCTAGAGTAGAATGTTATGGTTTGAACTTCAAATGTTCTCCAAAGTGTCATATGTGGAAGATGATTGGATCATGGCAGGTGGGCTATAATTATCAGGAGATTCATCCATTAGTGAGTTTCATGTCTTAAACATGCTGTCAAGAGGCAAGGCTTAGTTGGAGGTGGGTCACTGGAGTGTGGTATAGAAGAATGTGCTTTCATCACTAACTTCTTTCTTTCTCTGGTCATGATCACCATGCTGTAAACAGTTATCCTACATGAGACATTTTCATTATGCCACCTTTCTCTTGTAGCCATCCGGCCATGGGTTGAACTCAACAAAACTGTGAGCCAGAATGAATCTCTCCTGCATGAAATTATTTGGGTAGGGCATGTTTTCTCAGCAATGAGAAAGCTGACTAAAGCAGTGATCACTTCAACTGATGGTGCATACCATCAGTGAAACTTTTGCTGCCTTCCCATTTAACATATTACCTCCTTTACAAGTGTATTGAAGGAATTGGCTTGCTGGAGTGCAAAACAGAAAAAAAATTTTTCCTACCTTAACATTTAGATAAGATATGGCAAATTTCTTCCCAAGGTATAAATGTAAATCCAGCATAATCATATCCTTAAAATCACATTTAAGAATTAGTACCCTTTTGTAGCTATTATAATGCCTATTCAAAGGAAATTTTAAATTTGTAATCTCATTTTCATAAACTTTTTTATGCTTAGAATGCAGATATATTTTTCTTCTACTGAGCTAAGCATTGAAGTCTAATTTTCAACACTAATATTTAACCAACATTTGCCAATTGGTAGTAAAATACAGAACCTATGTAAAATGCACCTTATCGGTATAGCAAGCTAAATGCTGTAAGCTCATTTTGTATTCCTGTACTAAACTGTATTATATCACATAAATAAAATATAATGATTATAAAAATGCTATAGTCACAAATGAGATCATGATCCTAGCTCTTGCTTTTTCGTTTTTGTGCAAATCTGTATTTCTATGCCTCAATGCTCTTAACTGTAATATAATGTAATGATGCAACCAAAATTACATATTTGTCATTATCCTGTCACTGAAACAAAATGCTCAAAAACTGCAGCATAAAGGTGAAGTTTATTTTGGTTCACAGTTTCGGTCTATGGTTGCCTGGCTCCAGGACAGAAACTGAAAAGTGGAAGGGCTTGGTGACAAAAACCTAGTCAACCCATAGTAACCACAAAACAGAGAGAGCAAAATAGAGTAGGAAAGGGCCTGGGTCAGTAATGCATCCTTCCAGGTCACGTCCCCCATGATCCACATCCACCAGGCTCAAATTTCTTATAGCACATTCAGCTGTGTACTCATCATTGGATTAATCCGCGGATGAATATAACACCCCCATGATCCAAACGTCTTCCAAAAGTTCCACCTCTGAACACATGAGAATTGGGGGGGGGGGGGACAATAGAGATCTAAACCATAATACTATGCCTCTATTCCTTTTATTGTAAGACAGGATAACTATATAACCCAAACCATACTCCTGTCGGTTTACGGGTCCAATAATACTTTTCAGAATTATTGTTGAAGTAAAACGTAAAAAGTTGAAAAGTTGACTGTGAGATTTTTTACTTCACTTCGCTTTTAAAACATAATTTAATTTAAATTTCATTAAGTATGCTTAAGTAGAAGCATAGAGACTTGTCATGTATACTATTGACTAACAATTTTGTCACTTGGAATGCATACATTGTGTGTGTGCGCTACACTAGATATATAATACATTAGGCATATATCTAATACAAATGAAATATACGTGTGTGTGTATATATATATGTATAATCAGAGCTATACTGGCGTACACTACTAAACATTAAACAACAGGAAATAGGCACTTACATCTGAGCAATTTTATTTTGAATTATTATAGTAAAAAAGAAATCCTTTCAATTAATGTTAACCTATTTGTGGTTTAAAATATTTAAAATTGTGCCTAACATGGTGCTACTAGTCATGACATTTTTCATTCCAACCATTAAAGCAAAGAAAGACTAAGGTAAGCAATGTAATTTAAGTGGAATAGCTACTTCCTATTCTTTTCTTGTAATATTACATTAAAGAAAGTTTGCTTTAAATAAAAAATATTATTCAAAAATTAATGAGTTGAGCAAAAGAAATAATAATGTAAGACATTTTTCATCTGTTTCATGGGTTTTATTATTTGTTGTATGATACATTCCTGAATGCTTTTTTAACATAGAAGTTGGGGGAAACATAAAATAGTAAAGTATACATATTTTATAAACTTTTTCCTTCTTTAATTTAAACTTTAATTAAACTCCTTTTTGTTTTTAATGGGAAGTTTAAGTCTGAATAAGTAGTATTGCAAGCCCACTGAGCTTGGGGCCTGGGACAAGCCAATAACTGCAGACTAAGCAACTTAATTTAGTTTTACAAGTAGAGAGGTATAAAATTTCAGCCTATGATAAATCAAAAATAAATGAGGGGATTGGTATGGAGTTAAAGAAGTAGACCTGGGATAAATCTTTCTTGGACTTTTAGAGTTTCACTTATTAAATCAGTAAGTCTAGATATTATTAGAATATTTTTTCTTAAAGGCTTTCAAAAACATTAATTGTAAGCATATATTAAAATCATACAAATATATCCATATACCCAGTACTTCCTACTTGTATTAAGATAGGCATTTATAAGTACATAAAATAAGGCATCGTTAGATATATTAGGAATTTAGTAGTTTTGGTGGTGACTGAAAAATAAGTGTTTATTGAGAGTTTTGATATAGGTATATGCCAGATATTCTGAACTTCACAAGCAACTCACTAATGCTTTTATTTTAATTCCTCACAAATAGGTTTAGAAATCTATTGCAAGTTGTCCAAATTTACAACAATCAATGTGAAATTTGAATTCATGTGCTTCTGATGTGGCATTGTGTCTTAACAGTGGTGTAGGAAGCTTAATTATATAGTATTATCTTTTGCACCTCTGTTAAACCACAGAAATTTATTGTTATCAACTAAGATATTAGTAAAGGATAGTTAGAGCTTTGTAAAAGGTAGATGATACCTATTAAATAGAAATCCATAGATACATGGGTGACTGGACAGAAAAGCAGCAGAGAAATGGCGCATATTGTCTTCAATTGGCATCTTTTTTTTTTTTTTTTGCGGCACCAGGGATTGAACTCACAGCCTTGCGCCTGCCAGGGCAGGCGCTTAAGCCACTGAGCCAAACTCCTGGCCCTTCCAATTGGCATCTTAAGGAAAAGAAGATCTTAGTCTGTTTTATGTTGCTATAACATATTATGTGAGGAGGGATGCTTTGTAAAGTAGTTTGTTCAGCCCACAGTTTTGGCAGGTAAAAGCCTAAGATCACACAGCCCCCACTACTTGGCTTCTCTGGACAAGGTCAACTCAGCAGTGTCATGACATAAGGCCATATGGTGAGAGATAGTACAAGAGGAAACACCTAGCAAGATACGAAGGCAGAATGCAGGGAGAAGACACTTTTTATAGAAATTCATTCTCACAGAACTGGAGACTCCCAAGAACTAAGTACATATCAACCCTTTCCCAGGGCAGTGCCCACAATGATCTGACGATGTTTCACTAGTCCTCTCCTCTCAAAGACTCTGTGGCTTTCCTCTTCCCCTCCCCCTTCATTCCCCTCTGCCTCTTCCTCTCTCTCACTCTCTCTCTCTCTCTCTCTCTCTCTCTCTCATTTCTACTTATCACTAAGTTGCCCAGGGTCCTAACATTAGCCATGTAGAATGCTTGTGGTATACTGTAAATTATTTGACTTGTTAAAAAAAAAAAAAAAAGAACCTGAGGTCAGTCTTACTCACTCCACATTAACCATAAGTACATTGACTGCAACTCAAACCTGGCAGGCCAAGAAGTCAGTACACAAATTGTTACTGATAAGCAACTATTAGATTCAAGCCCAAGTTTGTAATTCAAAAATCTACCCATTACCGTAAAAATCCACTTTGTGATAAATCGTATTATTCTATTTTCACATACAAGAAAATACAGACCCAGTAGGTTTTAACTTCACTAATTTTTTTGTATGCCAAAGACTTAATGCTTATGCATTGCTATACCACAAACTTTGAAATAAACATTCTAAACTAAAACTCTGAATAGATTTAAGACTTCTTGTTGTCAGAGAAATAGACATGGTAGCTAGAGCCACTTCTTTTTTTGAGATTTTAACTGAATTTAGAGCTCTTCACAAAACTGAACCATATATAGATTTGTACCTCACAAGACTGATTATTAATAATCGCATTGGGGTACAGCAACTCAGCTAAGAGATTATTTACACTTGATATGATGTGAGCTAGTCATATATTTAGGGGGGAAATGAAGAAAAATATTTAATTGTTTACTTTTCAGGAATTTTTCTTTTTTAACATTTTATAATTTGTTCTGTTGGGTCTTTTTGTTGTTGTTTTGTTTTGTTTTGAGACAGGGTCTCACTATGTAGTTCAGGTTGGCCTCAAATTCACTATGTAGCCCAGACCAGGGTCAAATTCATAGCAATCCTCCTGCCTCAGCTTCCCCAGTGCTGGAATTATAAGCACATGCCACCATGCCTGACTAACATTTTATAGTTTAAGTAATTAAATTTTCTAGATGACAATTTTTAGAATTTCAATAAATGAATAATTTTAAAGTGCGTGCTTGTATAGTTCTAAATGATACCTACAACTCACCTATTAGATTATGAATTTTAGAAGTATTTCTTTACCTGATTAGTACCAAAGAATACAATGTTTACATACTTGTATACCTAAAATTGAAAACCATAAATTTATAGTTATTGCGTAGTGAAAGTCTATAGACGAAAAGGGGTTGTAGAAGGCTCATAGAGGGACTCCTACACCATGTGTAGAGGAGGTCAAACTCACAAAGGAATAAGAAATATGATAACAGTAGGCAGAGAAGTATAGGGTAAGAGAAAACAGATTTATCTAATGAAATTCAAGAGTCCAGAGGCTTTATTTAAAAATGATATAAAAAATAAAGGCAATGAAAATGTCTTCACACAGACAAATGAAGGTCACTCTTGAATAAGTGAATATAAAGTAATACAGGCAAATCCACATATGCAGGAATTCTGAAACGAATGAGAAACGTAGGCACAAGTTAGTAGGAAAGAATAAAAGGGGATAATATGTTGTTTGGAGTTGGTGCAAACTCTAATGAAGAGTTGCAGTTTTATTATTTTAATAAGAAAATGGACCACGAAAATATTGATGGGATGAATGCAGTTGAAAAAGAAATTTTAATTATGTAAAAAGGGTGTAATGACAACTGATCGTTATAAAGTTTCAGAGAAATATTGAAAACATGGAACTCAGAAGAAATTTAGGGATATCCTGAAATGAGAAATGACCACTTTGCCTATTGAAAAACAAATCGTGGTGGAGAGGGTAACTGGGAAGGAATTGGTAGAATTTCCTTTAATAGTGTCTACTGTTTTCTTTGTTTCTTTGGGAACATGATTATCTCCCAAAAGTGTTACGAATGGAGATTTCTCAGAAATATAATATACAAAATATGTGAAATGCTCATTCTGCTAAAAAAATTTAGAATAATATTATTTTTAAATTGATGAACTCTATAGATTTTTTTGAAAGACAAATTATCTATAGCACAAATAAAGTATTGAATTTTACTATATCAAAAAAGGTATCCCAATAAAAAGGTATATATAAATAAACTTTATATATGCAAATCTACAAAAGAATTGGTTTGTTTCTAAAATGAAAAATATATCTGTTAATGAAATTCAAGTAGGCAAGATACTTTTGTGTCAAATATCATATCTGAGTTTTGAAAAAGACTACGTAACTTTATGACCAATTTTGTGCTTGTGGTTATCTAGATAAGCTAAACATAATTAATCTTCAGGCTTCAGGATAGAAACTGAGAGCCAGCACACCTCTATAGCAATTAAATTCATTACATAAATATCCTAATACTCAAATATCACATAAAATTATCAAAAAAAGCATAGAAACCTTTTTGGTACATTTCATTATGGTTATCTATAAAGACGAAAAGTATTTGTACACTAAATTTCTAGTTTGTGTTGAATCTTACTCTGCAAACTGAAAATGACAGCCCATAAAAGTGCTCTTTACAACATAGGGCACAAAACTATATTTTTACTCTAAAACCTATATTGAGGTTAACAAAATGCCAGCACTGTTTCAGAAGAGCAGCTCTTAAAACTTTACAAGAGAATTTGAAGAGGTGTGAGCAGTGACAGTCTAGCTGGTTTTTAGGAAGTACATAACAATTTATACCTTTACAATGGTCCATTCAAAATCATCAGCATTTAAAACTGCCCTTTCTCAACTACAGATCAATTATGAAATAAATACAATGAGCCGGGCGTGGTGGCGCACGCCTTTAATCCCAGCACTCGGGAGGCTGAGGTAGGCGGAGCGATGTGAGTTCGAGGCCGGCTTGGGCTACAACGCGAGCACAAGGCCGGCCTGAGCTACACAGTGCGACCCTGCCTCAAAAAACCAGGGCCGGGAGTTTGGCTCAGCGGCTTACGTGCCTGTCAGGCAGGCGCGAGGTTGTGAGCTCTATCCCTGGTGCCTCAAAAAAATAAATAAATAAATAAATAAATAAATACAATGAAAAAACTCATAATTTACATAAATGCTTTTGCAAATATTGAAAATATGGAGAATTCAGAAGAAAATTTGATAATCAGTAAAAACTACTTAATCTATTAAATAGTATAGATTTCTTGTTTATAGCTCTTATAGATTATTGATGATAAAGTGTTAAAAAATGCCTCTGAAAGATGCAAATCTGTTATTTAGTCTTTTACTGAGATAAGATTTATTTGTTGTATACAGGTTTTTCAGTGCTTCCTCACTTCATAATCTAACCATTTACTGGTGGTCCATAGTTAGCATATTATGAGAAAACAGACAAGCTTTATTTAAACGTGGGCTACTATAATTTTTATAATTTCATGGAAGTCCTTAAAATTGTTTCTATCTTTTGCTCTTAATATACATACTCATTTCAAGCTAAACTAAGCATATAATATACATGCTTATTTCAAGCTCTTTATTAAACTGATGTTTTTCTTTCATGTGGTGAAAATGGCACCCCAACACTTATAATCTTAACGTGAAAGGGTACACTACTGAAAATAACAGTGATAATGGCTAGCTTTTGTTGGATGTCTATTCTATGAGAGAAACTGGACAAACTTCACATGTACAATTTCATTTAAGTTTCTTCATGTCAAACAAAGACTAAAATTATATCCATTTTGGAGAAGAGGAAATTAAAATTTAATGAGATTAATCATTTTGCCCAGTTTGCACATGTACTGAGTATAAAATTTTAATTTGAATTTATATGTGTATGTTAACAAAATCATTCCACTTACCTACCCTAATGTGAAGAAGTAGCATTTTACATTTGACAACATTGTTTGCCTAATAACTAATAACCTCAAAATATCTAGTAGCCCCAGCAAAAATAAAAAGCCAACTGCATTTTTTGATTATAATGAACAGTGATGAGGATATCAGTATGTTATGTGCTCTCATGAATGTGTTTTCCAGTGTTCCTGACTAATATGTTTGTATCTCTGCAGAACTTCGTTGACATAAATTTACTCGATTGAAAATTTTCAGTCCCACAAACTAACCATCAATCATAGATTCATTTTCAAAGCATAAGTAGGTCCAAATGATACCTTCATATTTTAAAGAGTATAAATCACATTGGCATGGTTTGGTGATATGCTTATGACAGGTGAGTGATGAGATATCCTAGTGCATGTAGACACCACTCATTGCCTAACTAAAATAGTGCTTCCAGGTATATTTATGAATCAAAACCAATCAAAAAATTTTTTACAAGTGCTATAATTTCAGATTAAGAAGAATGAAAGTCTTCACCATTTTTCAAAATGGAAAAGAGGAAATTTCACTATATATAAAAATTAAATGAAATATATCACCCCCAAAACCCTTGAAATTGCCATCAATTGCAGAGAAAGAAAAAATATTTACAGGTGTTTTTCCCTCAGTCTAACCTATGCCAAATGATACACTCTAAACATTTGGAAGATTATTGACATGTGAGTCAGTTTTTAGTCCTTATGCAGAATAAAAAAGTAAGAAGTTACCTAAATTGACTGAGTTGTAATTCAGGGGAGCAAACACACTTTAACTGTCACCATGTCATTGTAAAAGTGTCCCCAAGGCTTCCAAGGAAAGCCACATACTCACCAAGACCCTGACCCTTCCTGGCAGATAATATAACTGCGAGAGGGAAAAAGATTGAAGGAAACAAAAGACTTCTCACAAGGTTCCAAAAGTAACCCCTAAGGAGAGGGGACAAACCTTAACAAGAAAAAGACTAACTTCCATCTTCATTGCGGCAACCTATTTATCCTTAACATCCAGAAGGAAATTGTGACCAGAAAACAGAGTAACTGGTGATAACACAAAACACAGGGAGCTAGACTGGTTCTAAAAAGAGGCTCTGAGCAGCAGACCAGCTATTATGGGATGTAATCATGAAAAGGTACCCGTGGCCACATGTTAAGGAAGAAAGCAGTTAAACTCCAGGAGTCTCCAGTGACACCTATGTCCCCTTAACTCATTGCTGCAAAGGTCCAGATTCCTAGTTCTGCTATCTTTTCTAAAAATGTGTCTTTCAGTCTGTCTGAATGTATTGCCATTATGTTATTATGATGTTTGTTCATTTTCATACATTGAAGTGGGTCTTTCTATAGAATAAAAATGCCAGTATAAATATTCTAGCTTCTAAACACTGCCATTTTTATTTTAAAACTGACTCTGTTTTCTGCTCAGGTTTTGTGGATTTGAGTTATCTGAAGACAGTTACACTACAGGTTTTTCTGTCTACAAAGTCAAGGTCAGATTCCAGATTCTGAGCCCTGCATTAGAAGTTTTAATGATGCACAAACAAGAACATACATTCCTTCATTTGGTTTATCCTTGAACACTATGTAATAAAAAGTAGGAGGACATTTGATTTCTTCATGACAAGATGAGGAAGTCTGTGTGCTCTTAAACTCTACCTGTTCTAGTTGTGTAAACACCTCAGGACTCTGGATTGTATTATAAATCCAGAAAAGCAAGCACAATTCAAATAGATGCCAATATTAAGAATAAAAGGCTTTTCCAAATGCTTTCAAAGTTCATCAGATTTACATCACTTCCGGGAGCACTATTCTCCTTTATTGTAATTTTAATATTTGACACCTGCTTATTTATAATGCGATTGCCAAATACACACATTCCAGATATCACTATTTTCAAATAAGCCTGATGATCATACCATGATTCTCAGCTTATTCCACACTAAGTGTCTCTATTGTCAATGGTTAACACTGTTCCCATTTGACATGAAAGGACAGATAGATAGATAGATAGATAGATAGATAGATAGATAGATAGACAGGGATAGAGATATATTCAAAACATTTGTACAAGACAGGAGATTTCTATTTTGTCCTCTTAAAACTGAGGTTGAAATCTCTTAGAGGGGAGAAGAAATAGCACAGATATCCTCGTGGGACAGGAAAAATTGATCTCTTTCCCTCTGAATTCCCTTGTCAGCAATAAATGTATGAGATATGCCCATCCCCTACTCCTCTACATTACACGAGTCAAATACACCATAGAAGCAGAGGGTCTGCCCAGATATTACCAATGGCAAGAATGGTCCCTACCTTACACTAGCAGGAAATCTCCTAAAGCAAAGCCATATTCATGATTCATGGGATGGTACCAGCCCTGAACCCACCCCAGGGAAGTGATAAAAGCTAGTTTGAGTCTTTTGTTAAAAAGCCAATCCAATCCTCTTTATCAAAGCTGTGCTTTCTTTAGATCCTCAAATTAAAACTCCTTTTCTGTTTTCCCTTACTTTCTACTTATGTTAAATAAACCTGCTCACGTTCTGAAATTCATTTCCCATGACAAAAGTCAATGAACCTACTCCACGGGGAGGGAGAGTCCAGTTCAGTTCAGTTCAGATCTCCATCTCCTCAGTGGGTGACCTCCTTTAGCCCTATCCAGTGATATGCTAATCTAATGGTTTTCACTGAAATTGAGTAAAAGAACCCTTGGTTGATTGATGACAAAGATGAAAATTTAGTCTTTTTTTTTACTATTATAATACATTTCTAGTAAGCTTTGCATCTATTCTTCACTTCCAAATAGACCTTTCCTAAATGAGAAGTTATAGTGATCCTCTTTGAAAATTTACTCCTCTGCCTTCCCACTTTCTTCAGTGTAAAAGTCAAAGACCTCATAACGCTCAAAAGGATCTAATGAGCTCCTTGCTGGCTTCCCCTCCCAATCTCCTCATGTTGTGTTCTGCAGGTTGGCCTCCTCTGTGTTCCTTGACGTATGAAACATCTTCCGCTTCATAAACTCACACGGACTCCAACAAGACTGTTCTCCTTCAGTATGCTCACCCCTCCACATCCCTTCTCCTTCAAATCTTTGCTGAAATATTTCCCTAATCAGCTTATTTTGTCAAGTTATATGCCTAAAGTGCCTAATTGTCCCCTAATTTGTCTGTATTTTTTTGTAAACACTTACTACCATCTTAAATAATTCACTTTATTTTCTGTTACTATGAGAATATAAACTCCACAAGATGAAATGCTACACACTGGTATAAACCCAAACCTAAATAAATAAAAACTTGTCACATGATGAGAATTTAAAATTGAATAAAGAATGAAAAAAAAAATTGGTCAAATAATTTAATGATTATATGAATGAAGGAAGGAAGGAATAAATGAATAATTAGTAGCCTTCATTATATTCAAAATGTTAATGCTGGTCAGTAGAGGCAGATTAGGCAAAACATGTCAATCAAAAGCTATGTAGATAATTAGAAAGTGAACGAAAATAATAAATTTCTTAGTTTCAGACATGAAACAGGTGAGGAACCCTGTCTGGATTCCAGTTTTCCATTTTTCCTGGTGTTCTGTAAAAGAAGTATCATTTATTTGTTTTTCTTACGTATATTAATTTAGGAAATAATTGGTAAAGAAAAATTAAATAGGTTCTGAATACTAAAGTTTTTAGGGGCCACACTCTTTCTGCATCACGTTTTAGTCTTATTATTACAAGGAGACCTGTGTTAGCTCTGAACCCAATAAAAGTGCACAGCCACAGAAAGACTGTGAACTGTTAGATGTGACCTTATATACGTATTAGACATAAAAACAATCAAATGTAAGCATATTGTTATGTGAGATCATTGTAAACGTGGTTAAAATTAAACCGAAATTAATGAAATAAAATAAGGGAAAGTATTGACCACCATAGGTAACTGTACTAAAATTTATTGTACATGATCTTTTCCCATAGATCACTGAAGTGTTTTCCATTGTTTTCAATATATTTCTTCTTGGAATTGGACAATTTACATTTATTCGTCTTTGGGTACATAGATCTGTTTTCTCCCATTACCAAGACACTGTTAAGCCCTTCTGTGACTGCTTTGAACTTTAGGGATTCTTTTTTCAATTCTATAACTTCAACTTGATATTGTCTTGCAGTTCCATTTTGCTAGTGAGACTTCCCATCTATTTATTCACTATTATTGTAGTTTCCTTTAAGTCTTTGAGCAGAGTTAGAACAGCTCTTTTAAAGTACTTTTCTGAGTCATCTTAAAGTTTGTTCCTATTCACTACTACTTTTTTCTTAACTATATACTACATTTTTTGTCCTTCATGTGCCTGATGACTTTTCGTTCGTAGGGGATATTGTGACTGCTACTTTCTAGAGCCTCTAATTCTGTCTTATCTTCTAAAGGAGATTGCTTATTGTCCCTGCAAGTGGGTGAATTGGTGGATAGCAACCGAAATACTATAGATACTTTATTTTAATATTGGATGGTGTAAATCTGTATCAAATCAGGATGTTTAGCAAACCCAACTAACATGACAGAACCCAAAAGGCAAAATTTGTTTTCATTGCAATATGTACCAGCTAAAACATTTGCCTAGTTCTTCCAGCTTTCTGGTTGTCACTTAGCTGAACTGTAGACTAAATGTGTTTCTCTCAAATTTAAAAGTTAAAAATTAGAAAATAACCCTTTTTAAATCAGGAAGTGGATGTCAACAGAACCATCCACACAGGCACTCTGAACTTAGGATTCCCAGCTTCCAAAGCTATGAACAACAAATTTATGTTGCTTAAGCCACCTAAGGTGTAGTGTTCTTTTTTAACATTTTATACTGGCAAACATGAATAGGAACCCAAATACATGAAGTTTGGAATCAGGAAAAAATTTAGGGGAACAGTTTTTAGGACTCCTTCCCACCTTAATTTTGTGCCATTCTCCAAGACTCTGCCAAGACCTCTAGTTAGTAAATCTGGGACTTTCTATTTTTTAGGTCAGACTGACAGCTGATTAGGGTGTACCTTTGGGGAGATGTCATATGACTGTGTACATGTGGTTTTCTTCTTTCAAATGTTAATTCTCTTTAAGTATCTCCTTGCTGTGGATATCTTTTGTGCCTTTGAAGAGTTTATTTATATATTTTACAGGGTTTAAAATTATTTGCAGAAGTATTAAGCAACTCCTTTGTTGTTTCTAGGATGTTTCTGATAATATTTTAGAATAAGTCACCACACCAGAATTCACATACCAGTAAATCAGGTTAAATCTCTCAAAAGTGTTAGTATAAATCTTAAAAACGTGATGGTAGATGTTTATCTTATAGATTCTCTAGCAGTAGATATTTACTTTATTGTAACCAAATTCTATGCAGTATTAAGAAAAAGACTAATGATATTTTTATTTCACTTATTAATTGCCTTGTTAATTACTGATATTCTACAGCTACACTGAGAGCCTACTTACATACAACAGTATATTCCATATATTCTAGTTAAGCTATACACAGGCACGTGGCACAAAATACATTGTATCACATTTTTTCTACATTTATAATGGATTATTAATCCAATCATTGATTAAATCACAACTTTTAGAAACAAATATATTCACAAGCTACAAGTATCTTGTTTTATGCTACTACTATTTACTCACAAAATAGGTTTCCATTATTTAAATTAATGGTTTCATCATATATTTCCTATCACAAAAAATTTAGACAAAGTTTGTCACTTATGAATACACAAGGACACAGAGTGTGCTGAAATTATGTGAATGATATGAATCAATTAAGCAATTTTATATAGGTAAGAATGTTTTTATATAGTGAACAGGTAATTTTCCAGAAGAAAATAGGCGCAACTAGAAAATTGCGTCTCCAGTCATTATGACAATAATTTTGCATATGACTTATTTTTTGATGATGGGCATACAACTCAGAATTAGGATTGAAAATACCTAAACTTGAAATTCCAAAGGAGGAGAAAAATTTTTACTTTAATAATATACAATTAATGAAAGAGTAGTAACATCCAAAATGTACAATAGATATTGTAATAAGGAAAGGGAAGAAAGTACTCAAAATTAAAGAACAGCTGGGATAGGGGAAAGAAGAAATGGAAGAAAGGAAAAGATTATATGTTTGTAGATATACACATATAACTGTATGAATATGTAAGTAGGCAAGATACGTAACTATATTACTAATTCTCTGTTAGTTCATCAGAACGAATAGTTTGTGCTGTCGTTGTATGATTGTCTGATCATTTTTTATGCCTAGATTTTGTAACTTGAACAACTACTTTTAAGATAACAAAATGTAATGTATTGACTAGTATTGATTCCTTGCTGTTTTTTTTAATTCTGTATTACTTCTACCTTTTTTCTGTTTCGCTTTTTTAAAAGAAAAAAAGAAAAAAGAAAATAAAAAAATAATATACAGTTAAATGTAGCATCTGGGCAATATTATTATAAATATGAATACATATGATTATTCACATGTAAAACGTACATTATTTTTATTGCTGTAAATGTTTAAAAGACTGTGACATCCATTGCTCCACAGTTTTTCTACTGCACTGAACTTGAGGAAGTTCAGTAGAATAAGCTGGTTAATTTTCTCTAAGCAAGCATCAAGAGAACACTCTCCCTTTGGTGTTTTACAAGCACAAAAATCTTCCTAGACATCAATAAACACAAGAATTCCCACTGCAATAGCCAAATATTCCACTTTAAAAAGTAAAAGAGTTGAACATAAAAATGATTATATTTATTCATTCCTTGATTAAATCATTGAGCAATATACTGCCTTCGATGCATGCTAAGGCAAAAGTTTTAAAACTTTCAGGCATTTCCTGAAAGGCCTATTTAATGTGCCGAAGGGAGAATGGGAGGTATATTTGTCTCCTTGAAAAGGTTATGAAACTATTTTGTAAAAACTTTCCCTTGGGGGCTTTCCCAAAACAACTGGGCCAATTCTATGTCAAAACACAATGAACAAAACATATAGAAGACCAGACTTTTTGAGCCAACAGCTGGACTACCTGCGGCTCTCCTTAACAAGTGGGCCAATTCCACCTGGAAACAGAATGAACACAAGATATAAAAAGATCAAAATTGTTTGAACCAGCAGCTGTTCTACCAGCAGCAGTTAATCTTTCCTGGCAATCTGTTAGACGGAGATTCCTCAGGCTAACAGGATGAAGAACCTTTTTTGCTGAGTGCTGTGCCTCTGGGACTGCTTAATAACAGTTCTGGCAACAAGTGTGTGGAGTGTGTCAGCTGTACACTTCACCATAGAGAAGCAACCATTTTTATGTCAATTTGGGTACATTGAAGAGACTATCAATGACTAATCTAAGTAAAGGAATAGATAATCATTTATTGTTTAATTAATACATTTGCCAGCACTAAGTTTGAGGCAATTCGAAGTATGCTGTTAATGTCATTATTTAGAGTAAAAAATAGGGTAATAGATTGTATTACTTCATTAGAAAGACTATATATTAAATAGCATGTGAGTAAGCACATGTTAGCCTTAGTTTCATTCAGTTTACAGATATTAGGTTGTTTAACCAACCACTCAAAGGGATAGGTATCAGCCAGACAAGTAACTCAAGATATAAAGAAATTTCATAACCAATCCATTGCTACATAATAACAATTGGCAGAACTGGGATGCAAACACAGGCCCTCTAGATTCAGAGGCTACGTTCTTATAAGAATACAATGCTATAAGGAAATGAACATTCACTGGAAACATTTCCTTCAAAGAAATATAGAGTGAAATATGCATGAATGCTTTGAATTTTAAATTGTTTAAAAAGTATAACCTGAATTTTTACATTTTAATGATAGCTATTGAATTCATTTGTGTTTTATTGTGCCACATATAAAATACATTAATAGTACCTTTAAATACTAAGGAAATGAGACATTTCTGTTACCATAGTTAAGTGCTTAAGCAATTTATGATAATTAAGGTAAAATATGAGATGCATGATTTAACTATTCTATTTTGCCATTTCAAATAGTCTTGTTTGTATATAATAGCGACAGGAAATTCATATAGTATCTAGTGGTAATCTAAATTGCTGAATTTTGATGTATAATTTTTTACTACAGCAAAGCCATAGATGTTACTTCGGATAGAAATATATAAGGGTAATTTTTCTTAGCCTTTAGAGGCCAAGCAGCTGACAGGATGAAATCCAGATAAGACATCCTGATTCAAATATGCTTGCAATTATGACTGACTTTATAATAAAATGTTAAAACTATAGCAGAAGTATAAAATATATATGCAGATTTTATAGATGAAGCAATTCTGGCAAAAGTACTTCAGTATCAGACACATGTTAGAAAATGTTATGATTCTCAGTTAAATATGTTAGATTTACAATATCAAATATTAATGAGTAATATCAGTATATGTTAATTGAATACATAGACCATAGAAAAACTTGCTGTCTACAAGGGTTTACTTCATTAGATCACCTCTAATGAGTAATGATTTTATTTGTTAGAATCCATGTATTCCTTTACAATCTCTAAATGTCACACTCTGAAAAGAATGATAGTTTTCAACATTAGATTTATCAGTGTTTTCTCATATAGAATAAGGCATATGACTACTACTTTGTCATTAGCATTTGCATTATGGTGATAATATTAAAATTCACCACACACAATTACTATTAAAATAATAATATATAAAATATACTTATGTCAGAATTAAATAAAATATACTAAAACTACTTGGGTAACAAATCATCCTAGCTTCCCAAAATCACTGTTATTTATTTGTTTGGTATCGGGAATCAAACTCTGGACCTTGCACTTGTCAGGCAGTTGCTTATTCCTCTGAGCTATTTCCCCAGCCCCCACCACTGCCATTTTACTATTACAATTCTTTAGTCTGAGGTAATAGGACAGATGGTCTCGTTACATGCCTCACATAATAGGTAACTTACACATATACATTTTCTATAGGAACACAGTTAAATGTAAAATGACAACAGAAAAAATTGTGGATAAACAAATATAAAGATAGTCAAATTAGCAATGTATAACACCTCCTTTAAACAGAATTTAACTGTCTTTTACACTCAAAAGATAACAATATGTAGTAAAAGAGAGAAAAAATTCTTTTAAAATACAATATGTCAAATTTAATGAGGACCGTTTATGGTGTTTACTTGTACAAAAAGCCACCAGTTTCAAACAGAAACAATTCTGCCAATTCTGCTTATTGACTTTACAAACTAAAAGCAGAATAGAAGCAAGACCATATGATGAAAAGGGGCTGCTATTGACAATCCACTCAGCAATGAACTTGTGGCTTTCGTGATGACCATACTCTTCTAAACGTACCATACAATGTTGGAGGCTCTTATGATCAACATTACAATTAAAGGCGCAACTACAGATAGGCTCCATTCATGCAGTTTAAATTACTAGCTGGCAGCTAACAAGAATATGGAAATATGAGAAAATAGACTCCTAATTATTGAAGGGCTGAGTAGAGAAGAGACAAGGTGGAATGTCTTGTGCAAATAAATGCTGTAAAGAAATGCAGAAAATTGGCAACATGTGACTTTATGTTGAACTTCTTTCATACTTTGCAAAAGCAGGATTTTTTTTTGTCTACAAATCATTTAATGAGTGACTATCACATTCTAAAAACACAGTATTGATCAAGAAAGAAAGGTCTTTGTGCACCCTACCCATGAGAGACAAAAACTTTCTGACCAAAATATCATTAAATAGCCAAAAGAAAAAATAAATTAATGAGACCAACAATAACCTGGCAGGCACTTAATACAGAGTGGTTGGAGTGGACCTATTCAGAGACAAGTCATTTGCCCTGAGACCTGAATGATGATATATTCTCAGTGTTGCAAGACAGCAAGGTGAAGAGCCCTGCAAAAATACAGGTGTCTGGAAGAAAAAAGAAGAGATGACTATGAATGAGCACGGTAAGCTGAATCAGAGCCATAGTTTAGATGCTTTCGATACATAGAAACCAATGATATCATGGAAGTTTGCAACTCCGATAAAGTGCCAACCAGGCAGTGGAGGGTTTTAAGAAGAAGGTAATAAAATATGAATCATATATATCCT